>JAFEMH010001865.1:0-27500 GCA_022495995.1 Adenophora triphylla var. japonica | reverse complement strand
TTGTAATCTAGAATTACTGAATGTCAACAACAAATTACACTTCTAAGAAAGTAGAATTATAACTTTCGACACTAGAATACAAATTTCTGAATAAGATAATTGGTTTGTGTAAGAATGTCTTAAGAAATTCAATTGTTAAATTAAATTTGATCATTTACCTTAAACAAAATGAAGTTAGGTCGTGATAATTTTTAGGTGCGATTCGTTAATATTTTAATTGACGTTAGTCAAACGAGTTAAAAAAAAAAGATATTTGCATGTTTAATTCGTCGTATGCACTACACATACCTAATTAAAAGAAAGAGGTTATCAATCGGATAATTAATACACTAGGAATGGATTGAAATTATGTAAATCAAGTATACATTTTTAATTCAATATAAACATTGCATATTATTTATTTATTAACTTGATTGAATTTTGATAAAAAAAAATTGTGTAATTGAGGGACAATGGCAGGCCAATAATGAAAGGTAACTCTACACGCCGAAAAGTGGATCGCAAAATTTGGCTCACCGTATCTCGCATAAAGAAGGCCAAAGAAAAGTGCATTGAATAATTAGCCTCAATATGCACGTCAAATTTCGACGGTGATGACGCAGGAAATCGTTCGGGCTCAGCTATTGAAGTCCAGCAGAGTAATGGGCTGACTTGAGACCTGCACACCACCAGAAAGTAACCGTGAACTACGCCGGGGCTTGTCCGACAAGGCCCTCCGGCGTGAGAATCAGTATGGGCTGGAGAAGGTGATAAGGAAATATTGTGTGTGTATATGTGAATAGTGAAAAATGCATTACCTTAGCCAAAGACACTTTTCATGTATTTATAGTGGATGAGGGGAACTAGGATTCCCATCTAGACTGTTGGATTTGATCATTGTCAACCGTTAGATTGGTTTTGTTCCCATGTGTCCACGTGGCGTCCTGTGATTGCTTCGTACGAGCAAGGACACTGTTGTACCTGTCACGGATAATGGTTTACCTTATAATGGAAAGTGTCACCTGCACAATGCGCCACCACTGCTAGTTCCGTGGGGACATGTACAGAGTGGTCCAGTGGCAGGTTTGACTTTATCCAAAGATGGCTTGTTGGGCAAGCTATGTAGAATGACGACCTAGAGCTGTATGTCTAGGAGGGTCGTCGCTCGACGGATGGATCGACGAGCGAGTGTCCGAACGAGATACCTCGTCTTTGGATGGGCTTGGTCGTTCAATGGCGATGACGGCCATCTATTGTTCGACGGGCTACGGTCCAACTCTGATGTCTGTCCTCCGGGTTTGGTCCCTTGGTGGGCTTGTAGAGCCCATTTTGCAAGGAAATGGTTTGGGCTCGGCCCATCACAAAATATTCCGTTCAGTGGCCCCCAACTCTTGGGTCGTCTCGACGGGCCGGGAGTTTGTGTCTTTTAGGGTTATGAAACCCTAGCTCGTTGAACGGCCGTCAGTTTGAAATTTGAAACGGAGAGGCGATGTGACCATTTGTGACGTGGGCAGCCAGGATTCCTCCATTAAATGACACGCGTCCCATGATGGGACATTCTCCTTGAAAACCCCAATTTGTATTTAATGCCCCTCATTGTTACGCCGGGTTTTTGCGTGGGTTTCTAGGCAAAACCTTTCATCTTCTTCAAATATAAATACCTCCCCCTCTCCTCCATTTCAAACTTTACAATCTTAAGATATTCAAGAGCACCTAGCAAGGGGAGCAATTCCACCCATCCAAAACCCAACTCCGGCGATAAACACGGTACTGGCTTCTCCATCTTTGCGTAAAGTGGCAGCTTGGATCAGAGATTTCTTTGATTTGCCTCCGGAATCTTCATCTTCCCCTTTAACATGTAATTTCTTCCTCTATTCTTCGCTTTTCTGGGTTTTGGGGCTTACAAACTTGATTAATGGCCCCCAGGTCTGTCAGCTTTGAGCGAGGGGTACAGTTTGGTTTTGGGCCTAACCAGAGGGTGTACAAATGTGTTAGAGGTCTTTGGAGAGAGATCCCTTTGAGTGAATGTTCTTCCATTTTGATAAAATTTGATTTTGAAAATGGGGATTTGGAGTTCCCAACTGATATTGTTCTTGGTGATTTTGAAGAAGATGACCCACGGGTAACACCCTTTAGATCAATGAACGACCTTCCAAGACATGTCCAAACTCATTACTCCTTGGACCGTCGTGATTCACTTAGGAATTTTGCTTCAGGAGAATCTAGATCGTCTTTAGGTAGGTCATCCTCTATTGATTCTAGGACTGATTCCCTTGCTCCTTCTAACTGTTTTGTAGATATGGATCACGACGGTCGTCCCAGCGCTTACGAGACCCTGATGCAGCAGAAGGACGAGGCTCTTTTCCGGATCAGCCACTTGGAGAATGATAACGCTAAGCTCATATCGGATAAGGAGAAAGCAGAGGGGGAAGTGACGACCCTATCTAAAGGCCTCCGTGCCAAAAATGCTCAAATTGAGAAGTTGAAATCTGATCATGAAGCCGCCCTAGACCAAGCTAGGAAAGAGGTCGTCCAAGAGTTCAAGCAGAGCAGCGAGTGTACTCAGATGATCACTGACAAGGCCAAGGGATTTTTCAAGGTCGGAGCCAAGCATTTAATTAGACGAGCTCTCGTGGATCCTGAGACCAAGGACTTGATCTCAGTTGAAAAGTTCGCGGATCTATTTGTCGAGGATGCATATGACATGGATGCTCGTTCGATCCACCACCTCGTTCCTTAAGATGACAATGATCTATCCATTATTAAGGAAGATGATGAGAAGGATGGGAAGGAGGCGTGGCCCGTCCCGGCTGTTGATCCTAAAAACTTTGATGCTTATTTTTGACTATTTCACTGAAGAAGGCCCCAATCCCAACGGGCTCCCACCAAATGACGACGTTCAACAACAGTAACTCGTTGATTTGAGATGTGTAAACAATAGTGTTGGTAATTTTAAACAATGTTTCACTTGGTTTTGTAATCCAAACAATGTTTCAAACAATTTGTAATTTGTAGTGTATTTGACCTTTTCCTTGTTGTTTAGAGGAGGTCGTACGATGTTTCGTTATTCGATGCTTATGTTTTGTGTATGTTAATCTGTATGTTAACGTAGATAGCATGTGATAACTTAGTGAATGTGAAAGTTTGAATACAAGTGTGTATGGTCGTCGTTTTATGATGACCAGAACATAAGTCGTCTCTTGTAGGACCGACCCTTGTTCATAGCTGTGCTTTTAACTTTTCGAATTGCTCGTAGGTCTAGTACAAAGGTCCATCAATCGTTGCTCGGAGGCAAGATTGTTTGGACGAGTTGTCTATTCCGTTATAGCGAT
Organism: Adenophora triphylla var. japonica; assembly: GCA_022495995.1. Taxonomy (NCBI): domain Eukaryota; kingdom Viridiplantae; phylum Streptophyta; class Magnoliopsida; order Asterales; family Campanulaceae; genus Adenophora; species Adenophora triphylla. Next base: position 24,189 of record JAFEMH010001865.1, on the reverse strand, counting down.
CGACGAAGTCTGGCTTCATCTAGCCTTCATAATTGGCTAAAGTGAGTGTAAAGGTCGAAGTATGTCTTCAACCGATCTTTATGCTTGATCAAAGTGATTGTAAAGGTAGAAGTCTGGCTTCAACCGATCTTTATACTTGATCAAAGTGCTTGTATTTGTAGAGTAGATCGACGAAACAACGAACTTCTATTGATAACTTCTGATCAACAACGAGCTTCCATTGACAAATAACTCCTGATCACTTTTAAACTACTGGGATTTATAAATATCACTTACAAACTTCAAAAACTTCATTTTTGAAATAGAGAAATAAAGAAACACAAAGATAAATGCCCTGAGGGCGCTGATGACGATTGACGAGCACAGAAGTAATACTTGATGGAGGTTAGACTGCCCTCGAGTCCTGGTTGACCAAAAGCTTCGTAGCTGTTGTTTGGTCATCCAGGACTGGCTTGTCCGCATGCTTCTCAGGATCGTCCATACATTTGATTGTCGAGACGTTTGGACAGGAGGTTATGGTTTACTTTATAGACTTTGAAAACTTCACAATTTGCTCAGGGTCATCAATTTCAATGGTCCTTTTGCTCTTCAACACATGCTCAAGGAATTCTGGGGCCTTCCCCAATACACATCATATTCCCAAGCGTGTTGGGAATTTTATTCTCTAGTGAGGTACCAAAGTAATGACCCCTAGAGCAGCCTGGCCAGGTTGGCCAATTATGGCGTGATAATCACTCACAACATCGATCACAACGAAAGTTATAGTCTGAATCGTTCTTAACGGATGGTCCCCAATATCGACGGGCAAGTCAATTTGTCCTTTAGCGTCGACTCTGTGATTGGTGAATCCCTCAAGATAGCCTAAGTAGGGACTTAGCCGACTGTCAGGTAGACCCATTTTTTGATAGACGCCGTAGAACAAAATGTCTTTTGCTGCCCCTGTATCAATGAGTATCCGTTTTGATTCACAGTTGTCGATAAAACTTGGGAAGATCAAAGTCTGCTGACGAGCGATTCCATTGGTTGACAATTCGTACGGGTAGAAACTGATTATATCATTTGGAACATTGGTTTTTGGAGGGATATGGGGGGCCTTATTCAGATGGTATATGGTGCTTTTGATTTGGTTTTTGCTTGATTCTTCTGAGATAACTAAGACCATTCTTAGATGCCTTTCAGGTGGATCGTTGTTAGCGGCTCGGTTATTGGCCGCTGGACGATCCCTCTTTATGCACTGGTCGAGGCGACCGTCGTCGATCCACCATTGTATTATCTTTTTCAAACTAAAACATTCCTCTGTATCATGGCCCCTATCCCGGTGATATTCACAGTACTTGTTCATATTTTTCTTCCCCTTCATGTTGGGGTTCATCTTTGGTGCTGGTCCAAAATCAACGTTGCTCAGGATTTCTGCGCGGGATACTGTCAATGGAGTGTACGACTCAGGTACTTTCTCAGCTTTTTTCGACTTGCCTTTTCCCTTGTCTATGGCTTTGCATTTCTTTGATTTTTCCGCCTCGTCGTTGATGACAGCTTTCCCATCACATTGCAACTTCCTCTCTTTAGCTTCGGCCACTGCATATGCCTTAGCGTAGAGGTCATTTTCTAGACTTGGCCGTGTGGACTTGAAGCTCGTAGTACAAGGTTGAAGATACGATCCCATGCCTGAAACAATTGATAATCTCACGATCCGTCAAATCCTCGTCGATCTGGTCGACCAATTTCTTGAATCTTTTGAAATAACTCATCGAGCTTTCATTAGCTCCTTGGGTGATATTACTCAGTTCGTTCACTGTCTTGCGACGATCTCCAGCAGTCGCAAACCTACCCAAAAATTTCTTACGCATGTGTTTCCAAGAATCAATGCTTCCCTTAGAAGGCTTCTAAACCATCTCAGAGCTGCTTCAGTCAACATGCTAGTTAGAGCTTTGCACATTACAGCGTCTTGCCTTGAATACCTATACACCAGTATCATCTGGGCCTCAAGGTGCTGCATATGATCCAAAGCACTCGTTGAGCCGTCATATTGCTTCAAATCAGGTAGTTTGAACCCTGGTTCTGGTGGTCCCAATTCAAGCATCCATGGTGCCAAAGGCTTCAATGTGCCAACATCATCCTCCGAGTCATCACTATCAGCGTTATTCTTTCTGGCCGTCAACTCCTCCACCTTGCGCTTGAGTCTGAGCACCTCCCGCATGTCAATATCTCCTGCTCGGTCGGGGGAAGGAACCCTATCTCGACGATGTCCCCGGGAGACAGTGTTCGACCGTTGCCTTTCAGTGACAGCAGGTCGTCGGGAGACCATTCTCTCTCTTCTGTTACCTCTGGGAGGGGATGGTCTGTAAGACCTGGATGGTTCCCGTCCGCGAGGATGAGAGGGAGTACGGGTCCTTTCCCTGTAGCTCGGTGCTCGTTCATTATGCATTGAGGGGTTCATTTGATGACCTCGATTAACTTGATTCAGGTTTTGCTCAAGATTGTCATCTGCAGGAGGAGACCTCCGAAGCTCTCTGTCCGCCTCCTCCCGTCGTCGTTGAGATGAGTGTCCTTCTCTGCGACGACGATTAAGATGCTCTCTAAGGTCCTGCTGCGGCACTTGATGATCATTCCCGGCAGCAATTTCTTCACGACGACCATCAGCCCCTCTCTCGTTCCTTTGTCTTCCAGATGAGACCGTATTATGGGACGCCTGAGCAGGTCGGTCCTCGGCCATTCGGATCAATTCATTCTGGACCTGCAGGAGTTCGTGAAGGGCGTTCGCCCTTTCGACGAGAAAAGCGGTTCTGTCGAGAATGGGGTTGGACGGGCCTCCCACATGTCTTTCAGTAGCTCCTTCAGCTCTCCTTCCGGCTGGGGGTCGTCGTTGACGCTGATCTTGAGCAGGCCTTTTCTCTCTTCTTCTAGCGTCTGGAAGTCCAGTGTCATCCACAACACCATGTGACCTGGTAACCCTCAGATTAGGGTTCCTAGGTTGAGGTGAGGGAGGCCGGGATTTTCCTAGTGGCCTTGCTCAGGTGAAGGTGGCCGGCCATCATTTTCCGTTGACATGCCTGCTGTGTGTCCGTCTGACACTATCTCCAGGTATTTTTCGGCTGTTTTTCCTTGGTTGAAGATCTCTGACGAACGTTTCCCGGCAATGGAACCACTCTGATGACGCAGGAAATCGTTCGGGCTCAGCTATTGAAGTCCAACAGAGTAATGGGCTGACTTGAGACCTGCACACCACCAGAAAGTAACCGTGAACTGCGTCGGGACTTGTCCGGCAAGACCCTCCGGCGTGAGAATCAGTATGGGCTGGAGAAGGTGATAAGGAAATATTGTGTGTGTATATGTGAATAGCGAAAAATGCATTACCTTAGCCAAAGACACTTTTCATGTATTTATAGTGGATAAGGGGAACTAGGATTCCCATTTGGACCGTTGGATTTGATCATTGTCAACCGTTGGATTGATTTTGTCCCCATGTGTCCACGTGGCGTCCTGTGATTACTTCGTACGAGCAAGGACATTGCTGTACCTGTCACGGATAATTGTTTGCCTTATAATGGAAAGTGTCACCTGCACAATGTGGCACCACTGCTAGTTTCGTGGGGGACATGTGCAGGGTGGTCCAGTAGCAGGTTTGACTTTATCTAAAGATGGCTTGTTGGGCAAGCTATGTAGAACGACGACCTAGAGCTGTATGTCTAGGAGGGTCGTCGCTCGACGGATGGATCGACGAGCGAGTGTCCGGACGAGATACCTCGTCTTTGGAAGGGCTTGGTCGCTCAATGGCGACGACGGCCATCCATTGTTCGACGGGCTACGGTCCAACTCTGATGTCTGTCCTCCGGGCTTGGTTCCTTGGTGGGCTTGTAGAGCCCACTTTACAAGGAAATGGTTTGGGCTCGACCCATCACAAAATATTCCGTTCAGACAGCGGGTTACTTACTAAAAGAACTTAATTAATGTCTACCCTTCGAGAACTAGGGTTGACCAAAACCGATTTCGGGCCCGGTTCCGGTTCGGAACCGCCGGTTTCGGTTCGGCCAAAATAGGACCCTTAACCGGCCCGTATGACTCACGGATCCGATTCCAGTTTGTACAAAACGGTTCCAGTCCGGTTCGGCGGTTTCGTTTTTTTTCCTGACTGTGAGTAATTGTCTTCAAAAAAAATAAAAATAAAAATAAATGATGGGGAATTTGAATTTGAAAAGTGAAAACCACTCATAATAACAAAAAATGAATTTGAAATGACAAAAAATGAATTTGAAATGAAAAGAGAAGAAAGGCTTGGGGGGGCGGGGGGAGTACTACCGCATAGGGAGGGAGGGAGTAGGGACTAGGGAGTACTAAACTAAGTAGAGTAGGGGGAGTGGGGGACATGTCAGGAGGGTCACACCACACCACTCACGTCACTCACACAGTCACACTCACACCACACACAGTGTCACACGACACAGTCACACACACATTGGAAATGGCCGGTTCTTCACCGGTCCGGTTCATGGTTCACGGTTTCGGTACGAAGAATCAGCGGTTCACCGGTTTTCACACCTTCGACCCTGAACCGGACCGCCTGGTTCACGGTTCCGGTTAGACCGGTTCCGATTTTCTCCCGGGTTTACTCCGGTTCCGGGCTTTTTCGGTCCGGTTCCGGTCCGGTTTGGTCATCCCTATCGAGCACACTTTAAAAAAACCAAATTTATAATACTCCCTCCCTCCGTTCCTAAAAGATTGTCCTGTTGTACATTTTGTAATTATTAAGGAAGAGCTTCACCTTCTTGTACCTTAGTAGATTTGCACTAACATTCATGCCTAAGTTTAAAAATGGGACATACTTTTTGGGACAAATTAAAATGATAAATGAAACAATCTTTCAGGGACAGGGACAGGGACGGAGGGAGTATATTAATGTAGGGATGACCAAATCCGGTCCGGTTCCGGGCCTTGAACCGCCGATTCCGGTTCGGCCAAATGGTAACCCTTAACCGGCCCGCACTAACCCCGGTTCCGGTCCGTCCGGTTCCGGTTTTCTCCCCGGTTCGCTCCGGTTCCGGGCTTTTTCGGTCCGGTTCCGGTCCGATTCTTTGAAAAACGTGGAAATTTCGTCTGGTTCACGGTTCCGGTTCCGGTCCGGTTTGGCATTTTTGTAACCCTTAACCGGCCCGCACTAACCCCGGTTCCGGTCCGTCCGGTTTCAGTTTTCTCCCCAGTTCGCTCTGGTTTCGGACTTTTCCGATCCGGTTCCGATTCGATTTTTCGGTTTCGGTCCGGTTCCGATCCGGTTTGGCCATCCCTGTATTAATGTATCACTAAAAAGATGGACATCTCTCTCATAACCTAATTTTTTGTTGAAACTTTCCATATTACCAATGCTCACCCCAACCCACCATAAAGTTCAGCCCACCCCGAACTAGAGCTGTCAATTCGGGAATACGGAACGAGACGGGATGAAATTGTGTAGTCCCACAACGGGAACGGGGCGAGACGGGACGGGACTAAAATACTCCGTCCCATCCCGTCCCATTTGCGGGACGCGGGATCCATGCGGGACTCGTTGACTATGAGGGATAAGCGTTGACTGATGATCTTCAAGAGGGAACATGTCTATGAGTAAGTGCACTCTTACATATAACTTGGCAACATCTGAAACAGACCGCTGAAAAAAAAAAGAAAGTCTATTGAGTAAGTTCTTGATGGGTCTGTATAGAAATATTAAGAACTCATTTGATTTATTTTGAATCAGAATTATCTTTCTTTTGGATGATCAGTTAAGTGAACTCTCTCTCTCTCTCTCTCTCTCTCTCTCTCTCTCTCTCTCTCTCTCTCTCTCTCTCTCTCTCTCTCTCTCTCTCTCTCTCTCTCTCTCTCTCTCTCTCTCTCTCTCTCTCTCTCTCTCTCAGTTGATGATTATCACAAAAAGCATGAAAGCTTAATAGAAGACAAAATGAAGAAAACAAACGACCTGTAGTCATAAATACAAGTCCCTGAATGTGCAATGAAGTCAGGCTTTTTAGTGTCAATGGTCTTATTTATTTACTCGGTAATCCTCAGTCTCATGAGATTCTCAAAATGCTGTACAGGGCCGAGATATGCGGGACGGGAATGGGACGGGCGGGACCGCACCATGTTGTCCCGTGACGGGAACGGAATGAAACGAGACGGGACGAAACGAGACGGGACTAAAATACTCCGTCCCATCCCGTCCCAAATCTATTGCGGGACGGGACGTCCCGACGGGACCGTCCCAACTTGAAGGCTCTACCCCGAACCCCCAAGTCTCTCTCGTCCCACTAATTTATACAACGTAGTATATTATATAAAGAAGTATTTATATGGAATATATGCCCCCCAATTTATTTAATTTTTAGCAAGAAAAATCTTAAGAGAATTGTTATATAGGCCCGTAAAATTGTTGAGTAAACTCATAAAAATGAAAACTTCAAAATTGTTATCGAGTGAAATGACTCTTCTATCCCTAAATCTATACACCCATTCCTATATATTTCTTCTCTTATACCCATTGTTAAACCCATTTCGATATACTTCTTTACTCTCTAACCATATAATTGTGCTAAATTGTTATCTTAATTATTCTGTTATTTGTGGCAAAATTCGATCAGAGTTGGATGATTTTTTACCTAGAATTGGCACACCCATCCGAAAAATAAGGAGAGTTCGGCCATATCCGGCCGAAAAACAAAAAAAGTTCGATCACACCCAGCCGAATCATTAATAAAATTCGGTAGCTACTGACCGATTTTTGGGAATGATTCGGCCAGTACCGATCAAACTTTTGTAATTTTGGTAAAAAAAAATTAAAATAATTTTGGCCTATAGTTCGGTAAATAACAATGTTTTAACATAAATTTTACAAAAATAATCAAAACTTATCCTTATTAGGAGTTTCGGCAGATAGTGGTAAAATAGTTTCAAGGTTTTCATATAGAGTAGGTTTTGGGGGAAATTAGTTTCTCCCTAACATTATAAAAAGTCTTGTTTTAAAAACCGAAACAAAGGCACGTACAATTTTTTTTTAAAATAAAAAACAAGACTTTTTATAATATTTGGGGAAACTAGTTTTCCCCAAAAATTTCTGTTTCATATATGAGAATAATTGTGATAAACATAATACAAAAAGTATTTAATGATATAAGTTTACTCAAATCTTAACTTGAAAAAATAAAAATATGGACATCTCTCTCTTATCCCAATTTCTTGTTGAAACTTTCCACATTCCCCCGCCACGAATCTGCCACGATTCCGCCTTATCCAACCGTGCCTCCGCCTCATCTCACCCCCTCTTTGTTCGATGTTGTCACTATGTTGCCGATCCGTTTTCATGCTACTACACCTCCGACTTGTCTCGCCCTCGTCTGACCTCATTTTTGCCTTGACGGACCTCCTTCTACCTTGTCTTTTCTTTCCGTCTTCTGTTGAAGCCATATTTGGTGTAAAGGTTCAATTTGTGATTTGAATTTTGCGTTGACGAAGGGTAGGTAGGTGATCTAGAATTTTTGATTGTGGGGTTTTGCAGGCGGTATAGTGATGGTGTCTATGGCTGTTTTGACCTGATGGTGGAGCATATGTTGGATGTGCCGGACAGCAAGAAGACAAATACAAAGAGGTTCAACAACCTTGTTGTAAAATACTCTCAAAATCTGATAGTATTTACTTTTATGCCAAAGCTAAGCTAGCTAATGACTATTATACCCGACGTTTCTGAGCGGGAAACTCAAGTTCCAGTTTTTATATACTTCCCGTCGCAGCTTAGGTTTACCAATTATCCAAAAGGGTGTCCGTTACAAGCTTCACATTTTTTAAAATGGAAAAGGTTTAGTAATATTCTATTATACTCACTAACTTTTCTCTCTCACACATTTAAATTATGGATTCCACTTTTCATATCCACTTACTTCTTCCATCTCACAATCCTTCTCCCACTCTCATTCTTTTTTAATATATACTCCCTCCGCCCCAGCCTAATGTGAACCAAAATGTTGGGCACACCGATTAAGGAAAAGTAAGAGAGAGAAAAAGTGGAGAGAGAATGTTGTGAGTGTAAAAGTAAAATAGGAGAGAGAATGAGTGGAAGGAATAGTTAGGAGAGAGAATATTGTGAGTGTAAAAATAAAATAGGAGAGAGAAAGAGTGAGATAAATAGTGAAGATTCCCTTCCATTTTAGACACTTCACACTCGACTGAGACGGACTAAAAGGAAAATAAGTGTACACTCGACTGGGACGGAGTATATTGCTTTCTTAATTTGCATGCTTCACCATTTGGGTGAAGCTTAACCCGAGACGGAGGGAGTATCTATAGTATAAATGAGGGATGTTCACCTCATCCCATGAACAGTTGAATGAATAGTTCCAAGTGGCGAATTTTCCATTTTGCCCTCATACATTTGTCCCTTTCCCATTTTGCCCTTAAAAAAAATTAAATTTAAACAAAAAAAATTAACAAAACAAAAAAAACACCCATGTCCTTGGACATGGGCATGCAGGGGCGGATTTAGTGTTATAGGTACGGGTGCACGTGCACCCGGTCAAATCCAATTTCTTGTTAAAAAAAATAAAATTTTTGTGTGTATGTGTATATATATTATTTGTGCGTACATTAGACACATTTAGGACAGCAGCTTGGTTGGTTTTGGTGTTAAAACTCGCCTTAAAGAAGCCGTGTTCAATTCTTGCTAGCTACAATATTTTTGAGTTTCTTTTTTTTTACCTTTCTCAAAGTTTTTCTTGAATTCTTTTTAATTATTACCCTGAATATAATTTTTTTTATTTACAATTCAAATTATATTTTTTTTGCCTCTATTATGATATATACTTTTTTTTTTTAAATCTTATACTTAAATTCTTTTGACCATCACTTTAATCAACATAACTAATTTTTATTTATTCATTATTTATTTTCATCATTTACTGTTTGAAATTATGTTGTGTAAATTGTGCACCCGCTGGTTAAAGGTTCTAGATCCGCAACTGTGGGCATGTACTAGTAGTATAACAAGAATAGGAATCTACATAAGTAATCGATATCATATTTCAAACATAGTTTTTGACCCACAATTCTTTGTTATGTATGTTCTTCAGTCAAGATCATTCATTTTGAAGAAAAATTTTAAAAAAATAAAAAATTAAAGAAATAAACCTGTTCAAAAAACACAATGATCTACTTGATAGATCATATAGAGTTAGTACGAGGCCTGAGCGAAATTTAGGAGAACCGGACCATACGGCCTAACAATTCCCAACCTGACAAGAATCGGATCAAACTGGGCGAATGCACACGCCCCTACTTAGTACTTGCAAGAAGAGTAACAAACTTATAGCTTACCTGATAACTAATTAATGAACACTTACATTTTCGCGGTTCGAATTGCTCCAATCTTTCAATTAATGTAATGCTGATGTGGATAATAGCATTGGTAATTATCATTGAGATTGTTAGTATATCATAATTATGTCAACACATGATAACAAAAAATGGAGATATCTCTCCTTGTAAAATGCCATACACAAAATGGATACTGGCACTGTAGCATGAAACCAATAATACAAAAATATGGAAGCCATTTTATTATTGAAGATCTGCAAACAAAAAACAAAAACAAAAAAAAATGTACAAGAAGTGAAGTTTGTATTCATTCAAAACCGAACAAAGTAAATTTAAAATGGTACTGTAAAAACCTATATATATGTACCCATATGATACTACCATGTTATCTCCCCTTCCTCTTGATGAGGAATATAAGCGAAAGCGGTAAGGATGGGGCAAAAAATAAATCCCCACCAGAGCCATGAAAAAGGAATTTACGAAATCACAAAAAAAAAAAAAGGATAAAATACACAAGCATTGGATTCAGTATATCTCAGTTTGACTCGTAAGAAATGGAGAGCCATGGGTGTTCAAGTGCCTCTTTCGCAGTAGGCCGCCTTTGGGGATTAATTTCAAGCAAGTACCTTACGAAATCCGTAAATAAAATATCTGAAACCTGTAGGTGCTCCTCCAATGATGATTCTTCAGGGATCACATATTCAATTTCATCTGTCTCCTAAATATAACACATAAAACGCATGTTAAAACGAGCTGAAGAAAAAGAAAAAAAAAATGATTCACGTAAATTTACAAATACTAGTATATGTTATGATGTACTACATCTTATGCATTTTTTTATTAGATAATAAAATGGCTAAAAGAAAGTGTACCTCGTTAATGTGAAAAAGATCATATTCCTTTGTAAAGTATTTGTCAATCTCCTGTCCTTTTTCTAACATCTCCATTTCAAGTGGCCCAAACATCCCAATCATACGCGCAATCAAGAAAACAACATCCTCGTTTGGAAATAGAACCTGGTCAGGAGACAAATGTTGAGAAAAGGATACAAAATTGAAATGCACCAAGTACTACTTCGGAAATCAATTGAAATAACATAAGAAACAACAATTTCCACAGGCTCAGGCTTGGCTCGGTTAAAGCTCCAGTACTGGGCCCCAGCCATCGTGAGCTCGGGTGGAGCTCAAACATGATTTCAGGTCGGTTGGCTCATGTAAGCTCGGCCATCACAAACACATATACCCCCTCCGTACCATAACAATGTACACTCTTATGGAAGCGCATGTGAATTAAGGAGGGAATATATGTATAAAAAATATTGTTAGTGGAGTACATAGGTGTTGTGAGTATGAAAAGTGAGGTAGGAGAGAAAGTGGGGTAGGGAATAATAGTGGATAGTTGTTGTGAGTATGACAAGTGGATCACAATGAATAAAAAATTATTATAAATTTTCCATTTTGGGTTATGGGACTTATCAATTGGTCATCCAAAAGAAAAATGTGTGCACATTTATGGGACGGAGGGAGTACATGCTTGTGCATATTTTACACTAAGTATTCCCCATGTCCCATGTCGTGTTTTCCTTTTTAGTCCATCTCAAAATAAGTGTAGTTGTTTCTTAAAAGGAAGCAATCAAGGGTAAATCTACCTTGGTACAAGCAATAAACAAATGAGCAAAGGACATTCCTAAAATAGTATGACAAGTCAACTGTGACACTCATTATTAGAAAGTGGGCGTGTGATACATGATATTTTTCTGCCTGTACGTAATCACGTATTCACTAAAACAAAATCAAAGCAAGAACTTACTTCACCAGAAGATAACTCAGCCAAGATGCAGCCAAGCGACCAGAGGTCAATCTTGTGATCATATGGAAGACCAAGGATGACCTCAGGAGCCCTATACGAACGAGATTGCACATAAAGGGACAAGTTGTCACTTTGAAAGCAACTGCTTCCAAGATCAATAACTTTTATCTCACATCTGCTATAACTTTTTATTAGAATATTCTCAGGCTTCAGATCACAATGGATTATTCCCAGTTGATGCAAGTACTCTAACGCTTCCAAACATTGCCTAGTAATCACCTGTGTATAGGCATAAAAAAAAAAGAGACATTATTTTCATCCACTTAAAAAGTCTATGCCCAAAAGTCAAACATTATACTCCCTCCATCCCAAAATATATGTCGCAGTTGACTTGTCAATATTTTAAAGAAATTTTCTTTACTTATTTGTCCATTGCATGTACAATGGTAAATTTGCACTAAGACTCTTTCCTAATTTGTAAAAGCGACATTAATATTTGGACGGGCTAACATGGAAAGTATGTCATTCATTTTGGGACAGTGGAGTAATTTCTAAGGTTTGAAGTAATTTTCCAAAGATATCTTTAATAATGGTGACAAAACTAGTTTTAATAGATAAAGATTATATTTGGGATCTCGTAATATCTACTCCTACATGCTTAATTCTAGAAACATGACTTGTTATGTAAAATGTCCCAAAAAGAAATTAGGACTGTTTGCAGGCAATACAATACATGATATTTGAAGCTTCACCTCGAAAATAGTTCCCTGAAACCTCAAAGAAATTGCTCTCACAAGCCTAATTAAACAAACCTGCAGCCGGTTTATTGTAAAATAAGGCTCTCCTCCAGATTCTTTATTGTATTTCTGAAATTCGTATAGGTTTGCTCTTAGAAGTTCACAAACAATTATCAGATGCTCCTGCAAAGTTTCAAGCACAGAAAAGCAGAAAACTGATGAGTCAAAAGTACTTATCAAATACAGAACATGAGAGAGAGAGAGAGAGAGAGAGAGAGAGAGTTGAGAGAAACTTTGGAGATTACCTGAAAATAAAAATAATCGTAAAGCCGTAAAATGTGGCGTTCATCACCAGGATCATATTTGTTTACATACTTTAGAAGTTTTATTTCATCCAAACTTTGGTCAAAGAAATCCTTGTCATTCTTTATAATCTTCAAGCAAACATCCATTCTTGTCTGAAGATCGTGTGCCTGAACAACTTTACTAAAAGCAGCTGACCCAAGGTACTCTGTCACATAGTATCGGCTAGCAATGACTGAGTGCATAACAATAGGCAGTTCCTTGTTCTCTTCAAAACCTGTCCTGAGGATGGCTTAACAAAGATATACAATTAGCCAAGATTATAACTAATAACAAGTATTACCATCTTACCAATATATATATGTGTATATGTATGCATATACATATAACTACTCCTTCCGTCTCATAATGATAGTCCTATTTGACTATTCAAAGATTTTAAGAACATCTTTTCATTTCTAATACTATCCTTGATAAGCTTCACCTATTACTCTTGAGTAAATGCTACTAGTGAGTTATTTCCTATTTTTATCATAGGGTAGTTTTGGAAAATCGTTTGCTTTAATCCTTCGATTTAGGAAAAAAAACTAAAATTTTGGGACAACAAAAATGGAAATGGGGACTAACATTGTGGGACGGATGGAGTATAATCCTAAGGAGTCAAAGATAATGCAATAAAATTTGGCAGGAAAAATCATTTTTACAAACCTGTTTTTCCGGTGTATGATTCTTAGTTCAAACACTTCATACTCATCTTCTTGAGCTGCATACATTAAGAGATCATCGGTGGTAGTATCCCCTTCTTCATCTCTCGCAGCATCAGGCTCATTGAATTCTTTACCCACTGCACCACCGTTGTTATCTTCATAATCACCATTGCCGTTTAGATACAATTTTTTCTCCACAACCGTGCTTTTAGATTCTCCAACCAAATCATAAGGAGAAGCCATTATAATGGAATTACAATTACCATTATCTTTATGGTTCAATGAAGAACCACATTCCGTGGATTTATGCATCATAATATTGCTCTCATGAAAACTATACATGCCATTTCCTTTGAGCGAGTTAGACCTACAGACAATGGCTTGCATCTCATCCTTTGAATCATTAACTGTGGTCAACGGCCAAGATTTGTCGAGATAATCAGTTTCATCCTCGTATTGACAACTATCTAATATAGGATCCAAACCAAGTGGATTCACAGTTTGCTTCTTGGTCAACTGAGTCATGACAAACTTATCCTCACTGGGTCCACCAAAGGGATCTGCGGTGCCAAATGAAGGAGGCATATCGTAGTCTTCGTCATTCTCTTTGTACCAATATATATCATTTTGCATATCAAAATCATGGTAATCACGAGCTGTGCCAAATTGTGACAACCTATCTGATGACGCTTGCGAACTAGCCTGTGTCATAGTGTGAATCCCATATGGATTTGTGAAATCTGTGAAAGCATAACAACCCAATATTATTCTCTGGCCAACAAAAATTCTTTGCTCTTGAATTTAATTACTACTTCCTCCTTCCAAAAATGAATGTCCAAAAAAAAAAAAAAAATCAAATTTGTTATTGTTGTCAACTTTGCTTGCAGAAAAACGTTATTTAGCATGCCCATGAAATTTGAGAAACGCTAGGTAGCCAGAAACAATCATCAAATTTTAGACTCCTAACTGACATATTAAGATCGAAGTAAAATGCCACAACCACTTGTTGGTGGAGCTCACCAAGTAACCATTTCTAACTACCCTGGCTCTATAATGATTTATGGACATTTATTGAAGCTGATCCTGAGCATTTAAGTTGTGCAAAGTACTACCATTTTCAAAATGGGGTTTTCTAAAATCAAGAGTTAAAGTACAATGAAAGATCAAATCGTAAAGTTGCCCCTAAACAAAATTTGTTTAGGGTGACACCGTGAGGGGTATATAAGCTATTAGGCAAAGAAGACAAAATGTTTTTAACAAACTTGAGAGAAATGCATCGCAAGAAATCAGTGCTAGTTTGGTTCAACCCCGTCCCAAAATAGCTCAATAAACTGTCTTGTTCTTTGTTATGAAACAACAGTCGGTCCATACAATTTTCGACGCAATTTTCATCATGGGTCATCCGTAAACAGCTTCTCTGTGCTTTAATACGGGGGAAAGGTTGCGTACATCTGACCACCTTACCCCACCGTAGGTGGGAGCCTTTGAGGCACTGGGTAATGTTGTTGTTGTTGTTGCATTTTGGGACAGATGAGTATTGTCTTTCTGGTAAATGTCAATTTAGCATAAATGCATTCATAATATTTAAAATAGAATGTAAAAGAATCAGAATTCCTGCAAACCAAATAGAGGACTAAGGTGCTACTCCGAGCCAAGCGAATCATAAGGCTAGCCTATTACAACTAGTTCTAATCATTTTCTGAAGGGTAAATAAATTACTCGAGGAAATCAAAAGAAATTATGTTTACTAAATTAAAAAAATTAAAAAATAAATAAATAATTGAAATGCCCTCTTTGCAAACTAAGCAACCTCCTCATCAACGAATTGACTAGTTCTTAAACTAGAAACCAAATTAAGATTGTGTGAAATAAAACAACAAAAAGGCAAAATTAAAGCTGGTAAGGAACCTGATGAGCACAATTCAGTAGTTGAAGATCCCAAGCTAACAAATTCGTCGGAAGAATCATCATCACCGTCCAAGCGGGGCAACGGAGGAAGTGATGCCGCCGAACGAGAGGTGTTAATCTTGAGGGGAGGAGGAGGAGGGATCATGGGAAAAAGGAAGCGCTGGAAATCAGGGTGAGAACCCAGCTGGGATTTATCAAGAATGTCTTCCATAAGAGCGGATTCAGAGTCGGAAAGGCCATTCTTTCTCAAGAAATGAAGAACAGCTTCAATGTCGGAGACCGCCATTAACGTTGGAATTCAAAAGGGAGGAGGTGAATGAGCTGGAGGTGAAGTCATGAGAAGAAGGGGGAAAGTAATAAATAAATTAGTGAGTTGGAGTTGGCGAAGAGAGAGAGAGAGAGAGAGAGAGAGAGAGAGAGGGAGGGGAGGGGAGCTGTAAAATAAAAGGGAAGGAAGGGAAACGGGGAAAGATGTTTCACCAACTTTGAAAAGTATTAAAGTGTTTTTGTGTGGGACCCAGTTGGAGATTTTTTAGTCGTTTTTTGTCCAATAGTGAAAATCCTAGGATACTGTTAAAATTGAATTGTCAGTACATACCACATTCCAAACCGGTGCAAGATGGATTCCGGCCGGTGTACTAGTCTAAATTTGACTAACAAAATACATTGGATTCTTTGTACAGTCTAACGACATAATCCATAAATTCAGTGATATTCATAACCGTTATGAAAATAGTTCTTGGGGTTGGGTTAGAAAGCTAACTTCGGTGAGATATATTTATGAACGTTACGAAAATACTTTTGGATATTCCTATATAGAGATAGAGAAAGAGAGTATATTTTAATTGATATACAATATAGTAGTATTATATATTAATGTGTGATAAAATTAAAAATAATGAGCCCCTCCTACAGAGTGATATCCGCACGTCTTGTTTCAATTGTTGAACCAGTGTTATGATCGATATATTATCTGATCAAATACAGGGCCGGCTCTGAGGGTAGGTGAAGGAAGCCGCCGCTTTGGGCCCCCAAAAATATATGCAATTTTAGGGCCCCAAACTGCTCAGTTTATTATCATATAAAAAGCTTAGGAAGATTATGACAAAGATTTAACTTGTACCAACGGATAGAGGTTTGAAATTTGTATCTAGAAAACCCAAAATCCGAATCCTCTACTTGATTTTCTCCTTGTTTTTCTCTTTTTTTCTTCCTTCAACATTGTTTGGGCTTTCTCTTGTTGCTTTTCTTTTTTTTCTTTCATCACTGTTTGAACTTTTTTCTTGATATATTTCTTTGAAATTTTTGCGATTATCGCTAAAATCTTACTACAATTTTTTTTATTGTATTGTAATCATCTCAATCCCAAAATAATGTTAATCTAACCCAATACTTTTTAGGATATTAGGGTTTAATATGTGTATATAAGGGTTTAATATGTGTATTGTGTTGAGACTAAAAAAATAAGGGCCCAAATAAATAGTTGGCTTCAGGCCACACGTTTTATCACAATCCAATGTATCAATTGGCGACATTTATCAACATTCCGAATCTAAGCTTCATCAATTCACCACCTCGATTTAACGCTACATAACTAAAATCATCATATAATGCTCCTAACCACCTCGATTTTCTATATCACGGATAATTTGTACACACATGAAAGAAAAAGTAGAAATCACCATACAACGCTGCAGAACTAAAGTCCATAAGAAACCATCAAATTCCCAATCGTCTTCTCCATTGGGTCGCATTGGCCGCCTATTTCAATTGCCCCATTGTCTTCCATCGTCGCAGATCCGAACAAGAAAATCAAGGGGTGGTCAGAAAAGGGAAGTGAGAGGTGGGGTTTCTACAACTAACGAGAGAGGGAGATGGGGAGAGGGATGAAGAAGTGGGAGGAAAGAGGAGGTGAGACAGAGGTGGAGTTGCCGACGCCATCGACTGAGGAGGCTAGTGGTGGGGTTTACGTTTTTGTTTGAGGTATGAAAGGAGAAAGAAGTGTCTTTTTCTGGTCTTCTCATTCCATGAAAAAGACCAAAATACCCCTAAGTAACTCACGTGAGCGGCACATGTTATGCTATTCGTTAGATTTTTAACGGTTTATCCAAAATTACACCTGATTGCAATAAAAAGACAAACTTAATAATCAACTTGTAACAAATACAAATTTAATAATCAATTGAAATATCTCAAAAAACTCATGTAACTAAAATGTAATTTGTCCTAAAAAAATAATAAGCCGAGTCACCATGTTATTAATGGCAACTATTAATTAGCATTTAAATTGATCAATAGTTCAAGAGTCACCAAGTTATTAATGGCAACTATTAATTAGCATTTAAATTGATCAATAGTTCAATTCATAAACTTAATAGTCGATCAATGACAAAAAACTAATAAAAAAAATTTCAAATTATTATTAATTTAAAGAATCAATCATTTTAAATCATTGATAAGTGAGTGGGAAGTATAATATTATCGATTTTAAATAAGAGAAGGTCAGCCTTTTTAAAAATGCGAATTTACTTTTTCCTACTTTCAAAAAGATAGATCCTCTTGATCATGTTTGAGTCTTTATTTTTATTTATTTTTTTATAGCAAGGGCCTTTAATTTAAAATACTTATAATAAATTTTATATATATATATATATATATATATATACTTTACATGCACTGAACTAGTGAGTTTTTAGGAAATACTGTTTTTCTAATTCGATTCCAATTGTTATTTTTGATAAAAGGATTTTATGACTTTCTTGCAAAAATTTATATTGTCCTATTTCGAAAAAGACATTGTTAAATATGTAAATATCTTTTATTTATGTACATATATTTAGACTAGGACTAACATACTAACAAATCTCTTTCCTTGTAAGTGTGAATTTATGTTTTCTTGTAGGAATTAGATTACTCAAAGAAGTAAGAGTTTGATTGATTAAAGATCTTTTCAAAGGTGCTTATAAATACAAGAATTCAGCACAAAGAGAAGACACGACTTTAGAGAATTATTTGAAAGACAATTGCTTTTGTTCTTCACGGATTCCATATTGACTTTTAGGTTGTGAGTGAAGGTTGTCAGGTCTTACATCCGAACTCACATCTAGTTTTTCATCAAGTTCTTTGTTCTACTTCTGGTTAGAATAGGCTCTACTTGGGAAAGGGAGATTGTTCTTAGTGTAGAAGGTCGTTAGAACTTGTTTAGTATTTTAATCTTTTTGTTTTCACTTATTCGATATTGTTTTTGTAAAACAGTTTTATAGTGAAAAGCTTTTTAGGTTTAAAGCCTTGTTATATATATATATATATATATATATATATATATATATATATATATATATATATATATATATATATATATACACTTTACATGCGCTGAACGAGTGAGTTTTTAGAAAATACTGTTTTTCTAATTCGATTCCAATTGTTATTTTTGGTAAAAGGATTTTATGACTTTCTTGCAAAGATTTATATTGTCCTATTTCGAAAAGGACATTGTTAAATATGTAAATATCTTTTATTTATGTACATATATTTAGACTAGGACTAACATACTAACAAATCTCTTTCCTTGTGAGTGTGAATTTATGTTTTCTTGTAGGAATTAGATTACTCAAAGAAGGAAGAGTTTGATTGATTAAAGATCTTTTCAAAGGTGCTTATAAATACAAGAATTCAGCACAAAGAGAAGACACGACTTTAGAGAATTATTTGGAAGACAATTGCTTTTGTTCTTCACTTCGATTCAATATTGACTTTTAGGTCATGAGTGAAGGTCATGGTCTTACATCCGAACTCACATCTAGTTTTTCATCAAGTTCTTTGTTCTACTGCCTCGGTTAGAATAGGCTCTACTTGGGGAAAGGGAGATTGTTCTTAGCGTAGAAGGTCGTTAGAACTTTGTTTAGTATTTTAATCTTTTTGTTTTCACTTATTCGATATTGTTTTTGTAAAACAGCTTTATAGTGAAAAGCTTTTTGAGGCTTAAAGCCTTGTTTGTTGGGTTTCGAACCAAGAACGTTTATATCTTCGTGTTATTTAATTTTATTCCGCCGCATATCGGGTGGATGTGTGGATCTGTCAGTATCTCACATCCGTACTCACATCTCGTGTTTTGTTGAGTTGACTAGGTTTCCTAGCTACACGAAACTTTCAATTGGTATCGAGCCAACTCTCGACATATTACCGAGTGTTGATCCGTAAAGTGTAGTCACTATGGAATGTCAAAATCATTATAACAAGCCTCTGTCTCGGATGGCATCAATTATTCTTTTGAAAGTCTAAGATGCGTAACTATATCAAAGGTGTTGATGAAAAGATTTTGGATGTGCATTCTTGTTGCATGGCAACCTCCTACCGTGGAGAAGAGACCCGAATCGGGTGTTGGTGAATCTGCTTTTTGAGAGAAAACCCGAAGAAAGGTGGACACTTGATGAAATACATGCCGCAAATTATAATTCAAGAGCCATGGAGTGCAATTTTCAGCCATGTTTCGGAAATATGTACAAGCTTATAACCAATGAGAGTATTGCTAAGTTAATGCTTGGGATATCTTACCGATGCAATGTAAGGGGATTCCAAGTGTTAAATCCACTAAACTTAGGATTTTAATAGACAAATTTAAAATTACCGAGAATGGAGGAGACAGAAGATATTGTCTCTGTCTTTGCTAAAATTCATGAAATCTCTAATGAATGCACTAGCCTCGTGACTCTATCTCTAATGCCGGACTTGTAAGCAA
The DNA here is from genome assembly GCA_022495995.1 of Adenophora triphylla var. japonica. Lineage (NCBI taxonomy): Eukaryota > Viridiplantae > Streptophyta > Magnoliopsida > Asterales > Campanulaceae > Adenophora > Adenophora triphylla. The sequence goes on along the minus strand of JAFEMH010001865.1, from coordinate 4,657 downwards.
GATCTTAAGAACCACTACCTAAGAGGTTCAACATTAAGGTAGTCAAGTTATAGAGGAGACTTATGACACTAACACAGTAGGTTTAGACAAAATTGTTGGTATTTTAACCGTGTTTGAGCTAAATCTTGAGGCTCGAAAAGAACAAGGTCATAAGCCTTGCCCTCAAAAAAAGCTCTGTTGAAATGCTTTCAAAAGAACTTGTTGAGTTATCCTCCGAAATAGACAAGTCAAGTCTAGAGGATGATGATTTGGCCCTTATCTCTTAAAAATTCAGCTCTATACCGAAAAACAAGAGAATGAACAAGTTTCCAAGTAGGCATGTTCCTAGTGCCGAAAACCAAAGCCCGACACCGAGAATGGGTTCAAAAGGCCAAACCTTGAGAATAAGAAATTATCTGATTCTGTGCAATGTAGAGCATGTCGTGGCTTTGGTCATTATGCTAATGAGTGTGCTAACACACTAAAAAAAGAAGGAAATGAGCTTAACTGCTTTGAGTGATAGTGAGGATGAAAATGAAGTTGCTAACATGTATGTAATAAACTGTCATTCTGTGTTTAATGCTTATTCTGCAGGAATTGAAGAAGGAGATTCTGAGGAGAATGTAGATGTGGACAAAATGTGAACACACCCTTAAACACATCTAACCTGATTCTTAACTGTTTCTCTGTAATAGAAGATTCAGATGATGAAGATAGGGACATTCCCTATGAGGAACTCTTTGCAACATACAAAGAACTTCATACTGATTTGTTGAAGAGGATGGACAAAATTGAGGTGCTTGCTAAGGTAAATAAATCTCTTTCTGAAAAATTGATTGCCTGTGAAGATAAGAAAACCAAACTTTCAAAAGAAAATGATGATAAAAAAGATACCATTGCCAAACTTGAAGTCCTAGTAACTAAGAGAGAAGTTGAGCTTGAAAAATTTAAAACTAAGTTTGAAAAAGCTGAAAGTACATTAACCAAGTTGAATACCGGTAAAATGAAACTTGATGAAGCTATTGCTTCGGGTAAAACCGGAAAACTGGCATTGGATTTGAGAAAACCAAATTTGTAAAAGAGGGTTGTGAGGTTTCAAAAACTGTTGAAAAACCAATTTTGAGTGCTAAAAGGCCAAGGAGAAGGCACTATATCTGTCCTTATTGCTTTGTTCCTGAGAACAATATTCGTCCCTTATGTTATAAGTTGAAAACTGATAGAAAAGCTGGCAGTGTAAATCAAACTCAGATGTGTGACAAGATGTGTACACATCCAGGCACACATCCTACTACACAACAACAGCAGCACCACAAAAAGAAATTTGAAACTAAGTGGGTGGCTAAACCTAGTGCTACCTACAACGTTATCTACTCTTCCCTCAAGAGTAGTGTCTCTAGTTCCTGGTATTTTGATAGTGGTTGCTCTAGGCACATGACTGGGAACCAAGATGTTCTAATAGACTATAGGTTAATCAATAGGGGAAAGGTAAATTTTGGTGGTGGTGCTCAAGGTAAAATCATTAGGAAAGGAACCCTAGATATTAAGGGTCTCCCAAAATTGCACAATGTATACCATGTGGAAGGCTTGAAAGCCAACCTGATTAGCATCAGTTAGCTATGTGATGATGACCTTCATGTAAAATTTAATAAATACTTGTGTGAGGTATTTGATAAAGAAAATAAATGTGTGTTCACTTGTCCTAGGTCTGCTGATAATTGTTACCAATTTGGTGACAACCTGTCTTGCCTATGCTCCAAAGTTAATGATGTCAATCTGTGGCACAAAAAACTAGGGCATGATAGCAGCAGAAAACTGGAGGAACTCCAAAGGTTTGATGCTGTAAAGGACTTCCCTAAACCGAACTGCAAGAACACTGATGTTTGTGGTTCCTGTCAGAAGGAAAACAAACAAAAATCCTCACACAAAAAGGTCCAATAGTGCTCATATCTAGGTGTTTGGAGTTGATACATACTGACTTGATGGGGCCTATAGAGGTAGAAAGCTTTGGTATGAAAAAGTATGCGTTTATGTGTGTTGATGACTATTCTAGGTACACATAGGTGATGTTCTTAAGAAAAAAATCTGAGACCATAGGTGAGTTCAAAAACTGGTATAAAATAGTCAGAAATCTTTATGGCCTTAAGGCTGTGAGGATTAGATCTGACCATGGCACTGAATATGAGAACTCAATATTTACTGTCTTCTACAACACCAAGGGAATCACTCATGAATTCTCTGCACCTATCACTCCTCAAAAAAATGGAGTTGCAGAAAGGAAAAATAGAATCCTGCAAGAAATGGCTAGGGTTATGCTCAGTTCCAAGAATCTGTCTAAGAAATTTTGGGCAGAAGCCTTAAATACTGCTTGTCACATTGGAAATAGAGTGTTCCTTAGAATTGGAAGCACTGTGACACCATATCAAATCCTTCTTGGCAAGAAACCTACTCTAACGTATTTTCATGTGTTTGTGTGTATCTCGTTACATCCTCAATGATAAGGAATACTTGTCTAAGTTTGATTCCAAGAGTGACAAAGCAATATTCATGGGCTACTCCACTAATAGTAGAGCTTATAGGGTGTTTAACCTAAAAACAAAAACTATTATGGAATCTGCAAATGTGATATTTGATGATACACTTGATCTAAACCTCAAAACTGCTGAGGATAATGTTTCAGGTTGCTTGCTAGACTGGAAAGTTATAGACACAGGTGCTGTGGAGCAAACATAGGATGCTGATGCTGAAACAAATGCTGAAGCTGAGAAGGATGTGACTAAGGATGTGGACACATCTGCATCTACATACACACCCACATCTGTCCCCACATCTTCCCAAAATCATGTAACTAAGGATAACTCCTCTGAATATGACAGTAATGATACTCCAAAAGGTATTGTGGATGGGTGTGTGGACAGATCAAGGGATATTCCCTCAAAAATTCAGAAAAATCATCCCACTTCACAGGTTGTGGGAGATGTGCATGATCAAGTGAGAACTTGGCAGAAAGGAAAGGTAAACTACAGAGAGCTAGCTGGTTTGTGGAGTTGCTCATTAGCATACTCCTGTGTAAGACGTTGTTGTTATGTTTCAAACATCAACCCAAAAACATTACTGAGACTTTAAAGGATGTTGACTGGATTTTGGTCATGCAAGATGAGGTGAGTCAGTTTGAAAAGAATGATATATGGACCTTAGTTCCTAGGCCCTCTCATGAAAATGTCATAGGAACAAAATGAATTTTCAAAAATAAGACTGGTGAGAAGGGGGTAATCACTAGGAACAAGGCTAGACTTTTGGCTCAAGGGTATACTCAAGTTGAAAGGATTGACTTTGAGGAAACTTTTGCTCATGTTTCCGCACTTGAGTCCATAAGACTCCCGTTGGGCAATTGCCCGTTCGCTGCCTCGAAGCTTATACTTCTTCCCGTCTTGAATGGATGTTAAGTATAGCTTGGGTTCTTTCTAAATGGGAGTATTGAATGAGGAAGCATATGTAGAGAAAATACAACCTAAAGATTTTGAAGACTCTAAGTTTCCTAACCATGTGTATAAGCCGAAGGAAGCTCATCAGTATGGGATGAAACAAGCCCCTAGAGCTTGGTATAGGGTAGGTTGGGACCGACATCACTTCGCTTCACTTAGGATTCAAGAGAGTTGAGGTGGACAAAACCCCGTTTGTGAGGAAAAGAAAAAGCAGGGAGATCATTTGTGGCTCGGGGGATTTATGTAGATGACATAGTACATTATGTTGACCGCATTTGTGGATATTATGATTTTCACATTTGAGATGTGCATGTCTGTTAGAGAGAGTTCGAACTACTTCCTAGATTTACGTAGTTAAAAATTTAAATAAGGCATGTGCTCATCTCTCGCTCCAAGTTACGCCAAAAATCTTGTGAAAAAGTTCTCCCTTTAACATTCCTCTCACCTCAGAAACACCAATGGGATCCTATCCCAAAGGCCTCGACCATGACATCTAATGGTATGAGAATGTAGACCGGACCTTGTACGTAATGGTATGATAGTGAAAGTACGTTATACCCCTCGCGGGCGCCTAGTGAGAGCTCCGACATTACAAGTATAGGCCAGTATGTCTCTATGCTAGATATCAAGCAAATCTAAAGGTTTCCCACCTCAAGGCCCCGAAAAGGATCATTAGGTATGTGAATGGGACCGCAAACCTGAAGGGTTAGCATTACTCCAAAGAGACAAAGCAGCTAACTGCGGAGGCCGGGTATAGTGACTACGATTGGCCGTTTTGAAACTGGTGATGTGAAAAAAGTTAGTACTTACTAGTGGGATGCCTCTTTATCTAAGGGAATAACCTTTGTTTCTTGGTATAGTGGTAGAAAGCATAGTAATGAGTATCCCTATCCAACCGCACAGATCGAATATGTTGCCCTTGGTATTTCCGTTTATACACAACCTCAAGCTAATGGATGAACCAAATGCTAAAAGACTATGGGTTGAATAGCAAAATTTTAACTCGCCTTCAAGTGATAATAAGAGTGTTTTAGACATATCTAAAAACCCCGTCCAACATTCCAGAACTAAGTGCATATTGATATTAGACACCATTTCATTAGGGATCTTGTAGAACAAAAACTGTGAAACCGGGAATCCGTTGAGACTAAGAAGCCTACAACTTTGCTAATATATTTACAAAAGGAGCATTAGAT
>JAFEMH010001864.1:137500-405000 GCA_022495995.1 Adenophora triphylla var. japonica | reverse complement strand
AAGTATGTGAAATGTATATCCGTAAACCGTTAAGTGCATATCCGTAAACCTGTTAGGTGCATATCCGTAAATGTGTTAGGGCATATCCTAAATTGCTATTGAAGATTTTCGGATATCCGAAAACCTTCAAATGTATATCCAGAAACCATCAAATGAATATCCAGAAACATTTTGAAGGTTTCTGGATATTCATTTGAAGGTTTCTGGATATCACTTTCATAAGGTTCTGGATATCCAGTTCATTGTCGCGCGACAAGTCGGGACCCGTTTCTCAATAACTTATGGAGAAACGTTTCTCCCTAGATTTTGGCATTGGGAAATTACACAAATGTATAATTATACAATTTTAAAATCAATTGAAAAATAATTTTACAAGTGAAAATTGAAAAATGACACAATTGTTAAATCACACAAGTGTGAAATTACACAACTATATAATTATACAACTATATAATCACACAGCTGTATAATCATACAATTGTAAAATCAATTGAGAAATGATTTTACAAAAGAGAACTAAAAAATGACACAACTGTAAAATTACACAATTTGGCAAGATTTGAAAATGTTAGTTTTTAAAGGTTATTCATTTGGCTAAATGACTCATTAATCGAAGACTCAAATTAATGCCAATCTAATCGCCTAAATAAATTTCAAAGATTGTTATTGATTATTTATTTAGTGATATATCAATAACAATTTTTAAAATATCATACGTATGATTAGATTGATAATAATGATTGATCAAAATTTACTTATTTTGATCTTAAAAATCAGAGTGGTCAGTTAAAAAAACTTATTCCCTCCTCAACTTTTCTCTCTCTCCCTGTTCATAATAGGGATGGCCATATTTATGATTTTGGTTCCGGTTCGAAACCGCCGATTTCGGTTTTGAAAAATGGGAAATCAAAATCGAACCGTCGGTTCACGATTAACGGTTTCGGTTCTGAACCGGCGGTTCAACGGTTTTTTTTTAATAGAAAAAACTGTTTTAGAATTTTTTTTATTACTGAATTTTTTTGCAAAAAGTTATATAAAAAAAAAGATAGAAAAAACTAAACAAATGAAATTATATAAAAGAAAAGAGGGACGAATTGCCCTTTATTTTTTTTTATTTTTTATTGATTAGAAAATAATATTTTAAAATTTTTTTATTGGTGATTTTTTTTACAAAAAGGTATATAATAAAAGATAGAAAAAACTAAACAAATAAAAGTATAAAGAAGAAAAGAGGGACGGACTACCCTATATTTATTTTTTATTTTATTTTATTTTTTTATTGACTATGAAATAATATTTTAGACTTTTTTTATTAGTGAATTTTTTTACAAAAATATATATAAAAAAAGATAGAAAAAAACTAAACAAATAAAATTATATAAAAGAAAAGAGGGACTGACTATCCTATATTTATTTTTTATTTTCTTTTAATTTTTTCTTGACTAGGAAATGATATTTTAGACTTTTTCATTGTGATTTTTTTACAGAAAGGTATATAAGGAAAGATAGAAAAAAATTAAATAAATGAAAATAAATAAAAGAAAAAAAAGGACGATACCCTTTAAATTTTATTAATCATTGAGAAAAATTACATGAGGATAAAAACCAAACCTTACCCTTTTATAATTAAGGGATGATATTAGGAGCCTTTACCTCATTTTATTACAATAATTATCGAAATTATAACTTATAATAAAACTATAGCAACAATTAAATAAATTAAATTGGACTTACGTTAATCGCTTTCCGATTTAGTTTTATCAAAGTACTCACCTTCGCCACCAAAAATATCTGTTGGCTTGTCGTCTTACTTTTTTCTTTCCGCTCTAATCCAATCATTCAACAAATTACAAGATTCAAAATTATCGTATGATAAATTGTGACGATTATGCTCCATATTTCCACCAATGCTAAAAGCTTGCTCCACCGAAATCGTTGATTCGGGATAAGCAATTACTTCTCGTGCATTTTTTGAAATGATAGGAAAAGCGTGTGCTCTACTTGAACACCAACTCAAAATATCAAATGGATTTTCTTGTCCAAATTCGGTGGTCAAATATTTATCAAATTCGCCATTAACACCGCCACGAGATTTTTGTATTCCATAAAAAAATGACACAAATGATGATGAGGAATGTTGAAGTACCGAAAAAGAAGGCTCAATTGTTGTTACAAAAATAATTTATTTGTTCTCATCAATATTTAGTTAAATAATACTAATAATTTTTGTATTAGTTATTACTCAATGACCTATATTATTGTTTTTTTTTTGTCTTTTTCACGAGTTCAAAAAAAAGTATATTTTAATTTTTAAGTATCGTAGTTTACTCCAACTTGAAGAAAATACAACTATATTATTATTATTTTTTTGCACAAAAACTACAATACTTTCTTATATTCTCTACGACAGTTACACAAACAAACCACCCTCCAGCAAATGTTGATTATGGAACAAAGTAATCATCAGGATATTGGGTATATATTTTTATTTTTATTTTTTATGGGAGGAATGCGATTTCATCATTTATTTAATTTGTCTACTATCACCGTGCCAATGTAATCATACTAAGTCAAAAGGATAGTGGGTTACATAAAGAGTGTGAGGGGGTTGAGGGGAAAGATGAAAGTGAGTGGGGTTGGAATTTATGTAAGAGATCATGAATATTGTTGTTCTTGCAATCAAATGAAAATTTTAACATTTTAATAGATTTTTTTTAATGGTGTTTTGATTATTTACAATGTAATACTCCCTCCGTCCCACTTCAATTGAGCCATGACATTTTTGCACGCTTTTTAAGATTTTTTTTTAAAATGAGTAAAGAATTGAAAGTGAGTAGAAGATTAGAGGAGAGAGAATGTTAAAATTAAAAACATTTAATAAGAGAGAGAATGAGTGGGAGGAATAGTAAGTTAATGATTGATTTTTTTGTAAATATGTTAAAATTATAAGGGTATAATATATTATTTTTTTGTAAATCTATAGTATAAATGAAGGCAGATTGGCACTGTTTCATGAACAGTTCCATCTGCCAACTTTACCGTTTTACCCCCATTATTTTATCACTTTCCGATTTTGCCCTCCCTTTAAAAAAATTTTTTTTTTTTTTTAAAACACACATACCCACGATTCCTCTCTCTCTCTCTCTCTCTCTTCATTCATTCAGTTTGAATTTCAAAAAAATAAGAGGCAGCTCCTTAATCCAAAAGGAACCTCTTCGGTGATTTGCGCCACACCTGCAAGATCTTCCGCCAAAATCTTCTCCCCTCCGGTCAGCGTATTACGAGGCGGCACCAAGTCTTCTCCTCTCCAGTAACCATCGCCGGCTTGAAGCTTCTCATCATAAGTCCGTCTATTCTGTTTGCTACTCCTCCATATCAGGTCATTCTCTCCCTCTCTCAGATCATGGAAAATCTAGGCTACATGTCAATATCTTTGCTCATTATACTTTTTCTTTTTTGTGTCTATGCGTATGTGTATGTATAAAGATTAAGGATTATTCCTTGATTTTCTTCTATCTTTTTCAACTTGATGACCTTGGAGTTAGGGGTAAGTAATCAGATGATTTCTGGTGGATTAATTAAAATGTTCTAGCATAATAACCCTCTTTGGGTGTTTTCCTGTTTGGAACATGGGTTTTGGTTGGAATTTAGGATTGAAGTGAATCTGGGAAAGACAATGTCAATGATTTTTTCTTTTTTTCTTTTTAACTTTGGCAAGGGAATTAAATTTAATATTTATCAAAAGGTTAAAATTGGTAATTTATATCTATAGTATAAATTAGATGTTAATTTATGTCTTATCTTTTTGTAAACAAGGGCATAATGTTTATGTTCATACATCACTATAATTTGTAACTATAATGTTTATGTTAATTAAAAAAAAAATACCCGTGTCCTCGGACACGGGCATATGTACTAGTATATAAACATTATGAAGATATAAATGTCCGAAATACTGTTCACTTCTTTCCATTTATGGAATAGCTCATTTGAAATGGGACGTTCCAAAAAAGAAAGTTGCTCAATTGAAGTGGGACGGAGGAAGTAATCTATACTCCCTCCGTCCCACTCCAAGTGTCACTTTTTATCCAAAATGGCGTCCCGTTTGAAGCGTCACCTTTCCTAAAAAGGAAATGTTTTATTAATATTCTATTATCCCATCCACTATTCCCTCCACTAATTCTCTCTCCTCTACACTCACAACACTTTTTAAATTCACTATTTTCTCCACTAATTCTCTCTCATATTTTCAAATTACACTCACAACATTTTTTCTTCCCCCTTTTTTCCTTAATTTGCGTGCCACTCTTAAAAGAGTGACACTCTTGGTGGGACGGAGGGAGTATATCTATATACTATTACTAAAAGAGAAACCATCTTACATCATCTTTTGCCACATGGCAGCACCACATTAAAAATATTCCCTCCAAAATGTCATGCTTACATCACCACTTTAATTAATTTCATTAATACTCCTATTTAATAACTACTTTCCGTTATTTAATAATAAATTATTTTATTAAAAAAATATACAATCAAGATGTATTTAATATTATTTAAACTTCTTTATTTACCCTTTTTTCTCCGATTTTTTTTTAAAGAAATCTCTCACCGATTAAATGATGAGATTGTAAAAGTATTTTACTCTTTCTATCTGAACTTAACTCTCCTAACTTTCTAACTCTCCACCCTACACCCTCACCCTTCCTTTTGTAGCCATAAGTGATATATTTTCAAAAAAATCATTTGTTGATGTTAGTTATTAACAACCAACTTTGTAATACAATTTGAGATTATTATAAGTGAATTTAAGATTTAAAAAGCAAAATTTTAAATAATTTAAGTATGGCTAGGACCTTGAGTGTTTAAGAAATCCATTTCAAATGCATTTTTATTATATAGTTATAAATATTATTTACATTTTCTTCTTTAACAACATTAACTATTTCTTAATAGCAAGGTTTAATAAATTTATTAATATAGTCTCATAAAGATAGTCTCATTTGTTTTACTTTCAATAGAACTTTAACTAAAAAATTATTTGAATAATAATTTAACTTAAAATTATTAGTCAAAATTCAATTAAAATATTAAAAAATGGGAATATATTTATAGGACGGAAATTAAATAACTTTGTGGAGGTTGATTGTGGTTAAGTGTATAAAGAGAATTGCAAGTAAATATTTAAATATTAATAATAAATAAGGTTATTCTCATTGATTTATTGATAGTATTTACATTTTGAATTACAATTTATACATTTTCTTTATTTTTTACAACACAAAATAATTTAAATTGATATTCTTATAAGAGAAAGGATTGATTTATTAAAAATAAATACTCAATAACAAAATTTTAATATATCGTGCATTGCACGGGAATTAATCTAATAAATACTAAACTAAATACATTTAAAAATTATGATATTAACCACGTATTATTTATGTTGTACAGTCACCATCACCTGTACCATTTTCACGGGCAGGAGAATACCGGGTACTCGTACAAATTGGTAATTCGCGTATGAGAATTGTTATATAAACCCGTAAAATTGTTGAGTAAACCCGTAACGATAAAACCAACCCAAAAAATTAAAACAAACCCCCACTTTTCCCTTTATACCCCGCTCACCCACACACCCACACCCATTAACCCTTTCATTTACTCTCTCTCACCCACACCACCCACCACCAATTTTAGAGAGAGAAAGAGAGTGAAAATCAGTTTGAGAGAAAGAAAAGAAGAAGAAATCATCTGATTATTAAAGTGAGAGTGAGAAATTTCGATTTTTGGTTCGATTGCATTTAAATTTCTGAATTTGGGTGGTTCGGCCGCTACCAACCGAAAATTTGGATCTGATCGGCCAGTAGTGGCCGAACTTTACTTAAAAATCGTCCACACCCGGCCGAACCACCTGCATTCTAAGCAAACCAGAGCCGAACTTTTTAAAAATTTCGGCCAGGTGTGGCCGAACTTTTTCAATATTTTCGGCCGGGTGTGGCCGAACCTGAACTGAATTTCGGTCACTACTGGCCGAATTTTTGCAAAATCTGAGTTTTCTAATATGTTGAAGAACTGGGAATTGGAAAGTGAGAAAATAGGTTTTAATGGAGAAATGGTAGTGGGTGGAGGATTGTGTCGAAGCTGCGTGGTGGCGGTTGGGATGGTGGTGGCCGGATTCGAGAGAGACGGTGGGTTGGGATGAAGGGTGGTAGAGTGGTTAAGCTTGAGAGGGAAGATGGGGTAATGGGTGTATGAATTAGGGATAGAAAAGTAGTTTCATTCGGTGGCATAATTGTAATTTTATCGTTACGGGTTTACTCAACAATTTTACGGGTTTATATAACAATTCTCTTCGCGTATGTCATTGTGATTGGTTTCTTTTCTATATAGTAAACTAGTACATGTGCCCGTGTCCGAGGACACGGGTTTTTTTTTTAATTAACATAAATTTTCTAAACATTACGCCCAAGTGCTCCAAGATCGTACATTTTTTTTTTTTTTATATATATCTTAAAAAAAAAACATGTATGTCGCACGACATACAAAGGTGGGAGGGCAAAACAGGAAAGAGAGTGAATAGTGAGGGCAAAAGAGTCATTTCTATCCGTATAACTGTTCACTCAACTGTTCCAAAAGCAATCTTCATTTATACTATAGATATACTCTGTTACGACACAAACCTTTCCAGAGAGTGCCAGATTTCGCCTACCTTTTTCACACACAAGAAATGAGGGGAATCTGTAGTTCGTGGTTGCCGGTGGTGGCTGCGGCGGCGATATGCCTGACCTTAATGGGGATGGTGCCGGAAGTGGCGGCGACTCGGTACACCGTTGGAGGCAACAAGGGGTGGAATCCCGGTACTAACAATACTGAATGGGCTGCTGACAAGCATTTCCACACCGACGACTGGCTCTGTAAGCTTCTTCTCCTGCCGCTCTCTCTCTCTCTCTCTCTCACACACACACACACACATTTCCGCGACATAGAAATGCGCGCTTCAGTTTTATACTCTCAGATCTACTTCATTATGTTCTTAATTTAAGCTATATTTTGTTAATTAGTCGTCAAATTTTTGTTGTTTGCTAGATCTTATTCGGCTACATTTCACTTTCATTCAGTGTTTGTAATTACATTAGTTAGATCTTTCAATTATGGTTTTCTCAATTGATGTTTTGTTTGTTTGCCTAAAATGAAGTAGATTTGGTAATAATTTGGGGAAATTACTTCAATTAGGAGATTTAAAGCTGGAGCAGTACTTTAGTTCTCATTAACTAGGAGTTTCAATGCTTGATTGTATTTTTCTCTTTAAAGCTTAATCTTAGTAATTCCTAATGTAAGTTGTATAAGCCCTTTCAAGGGTTTCTTATACCCCCTCCTCCCTAATATAAATGTCCAAAATTGTTTTTTTCAATAGCAAAGTCGGACATTCATTTTGGGACGGAGGGAGAAATTAAGAAGCTTGTGGGCAATACCATAGAGCATGAAATTGCCTTAATCTTCATCATACTTCCACGTTCTGTATCTATTCTGTATCACATGACGGCAAAGACATAATTACTGCATTTAGCCCTTTTAAATTTGTGCTTACTGCCAATGATAATTATTACTTTTTTGCACTATGATTTGTTTCCACTTTTAGTCTTAATATCATTAAGTTCAATGTTTTGCTGCTGGTGGTGATGAAATTTTCAAAAATTTAAGGCTCCGTTTGTTTGGGAGAAAATGTTTTCCCCATTTTCCGTATTTATTGCAATACTAGGAAAATAGAGAAAATGTTAACCCCTCTTTTCTAAGTAAAATGACTTACGGATTTTTCCTTTGTATTTCATTTTCTGGAAAATGTTAGAAACACCTCACTCACACATCTAAGTTTCTATACACCCCACTTTACCTCCCCACATCAACCACCCTCTCGTAAAAAAATTACTTGTGTTAAAATTATTTTTTACTACTATCCGCCACCACCCCGAGATCAAAAAATATTTATTATTCATTTTAAAATTATTTTGTAACAACTCCCCCACCCAACCCCACTCCCCCCACTCTCGGCTACCCACACCTACCCTCCCCCTACTCTCGGCTACCCACCCTACCCCACTCCTACACCCTACCCTATCACCACCTAGCCTACCACCATCTTACCCTTTACATTTACCCCACCACCCTACTCTATCCCTACCCTACCCCACACCCACCAACCTCACCCATACTAATCCCCACCCCACCTCCATCACCCTACCTCACCCTATCTTTTCCAACTTATATCAGATTGTGTTTTTATCGAAAAATATTTTCCTTTAAATTATCAAACACATGAAAATATTTTCCGGAAAACATTATCCGGAAAACATTTTCCTTAGATTACCAAACAGCCGAAAACATGTTTATGTCATTTTCCGGAAAATATTTTACAGAAAATCATTTTTCGAAAGTCGTTTTACGCAAAACAAGTGTACAAAAAAGGCTTATCAGTCACCATCATTATTGTTTTCACATGGCAATGCCAGCCTATTGTTGAAATGTACTTGTTGTCCTCCATGGCTTGTTAGTATTTTATTAAGAGACAGATATACATGACTACTCTTTTGTTTTTGTTTTTGTTTTTTAATGTTTTCAATTCCTTTTGTTTGCCCCTGGCGCCTGGAGTATTAGTAATGAATTTCAAGCACTGAATTCTTAGACTTAGACTTTTTTATTTGCAATTCAGTCCCCCTTGGTCTGTAAAGCACACAATGATCCTATACTAAGATTCTAGATTTATACTCCTATATCACTATTTCTGAAGCAGCTCTTAGGTTGCCGTCTCTTTCGTACCCAATTAATGCCATTTCACTTAATATCTCGTAGATTAGCATCAATAAATGTCATTTAAATCTTTCATAGAGTAGCTTCAGCTGATTACCCTCTAATCCTCTCGCGCGTGTGTGATCTTAAATTTCAAATTCCTGAGGTTTACCCATTACGTTTTATTTAAATCTTTCATAGAGTAGCATCAGCTGAGTACCTTTTATGGGAACTGAATTTCCCGAATCCAACCGACTGCACCAATTTTTATTTTTTATTTTTTGCTACTCAATAACAGTCGTCTTCTCTTTGCAGTTTTCGTGTACGACAGGAACCAGCAAAACATATTGGAAGTGAACAAGACAGATTACGAGGCATGCAATTCAGATCACCCGCTTCACAATTGGACAACAGGAGCGGGTAGGGACGTGGTTCCATTGAATGTGACTCGCCATTTCTATTTCCTCAGTGGCAAAGGGTTCTGCTTCAGCGGGATGAAATTGGCTGTCCGTGTCGAGAAAGCACCACCCCCTCCAACCGCTTCTCCTGTCAAGAATGATGGTTCTTCAAGATTTACTCAGAGAGGCCAGCTTGTAATACCGGCAGTATTTGCAATTGCTGCAGTGTGGGACTTCTTTCTCCGTGTTTGGTAACATCAAAAGTCTTCAAATCCATAGCATTACCCAAATTGTGAAAGAAATAGATTTAGTATTTGTTTTTGTTCTCATTTACATTTATTTTTTTGGTGGTCATGTTAATTAAAGTTTGAGTGAAGAGTTAAAGGGATTGAAGTTTAATTAGTGATGGGGTTTGAAATGTAGTGATTATGATGTGGGGGGTGGGTTGTTAAGAACATTATTGCAGAAATTGAGTGCGTGACTTGCGGAGGTTAATTTTGCCCACCCCCTTTTTTGTGCATGCACATCTGGTATAACATACCTCAACAGCTTGAGAATTTTAAGGCATATTGGACTCAGTCACTCAGCTGAGAATTATGATGTCATTTTTAGAGGTGTGAAAGAAAATCGAAAATATCGAAATTAAAAAATCATGTAATTTTTTTGAGTGCATATATATGTCATGTTTATTGTTAATTTAATGTCATGTGATTTTTTTAAATATACGAAATGTGTTTTATTTATTTATGCTCAAGAGAGATTAGTTATTAATATAAGATGTGCAATTAGAATTTTGTTTTATTTCAATGATGTGATATTTATTTTTTTAAATATTATTAACCTTCAAATTTGTGAAAATAATCTTGAATTACTTAAAATTTTGGATTAGCAAATTGTTTACTACGTAAAGTCCAAGTCGCATTTTTGATATAATCCAACAAGTAAAAAACCTTATAGCTATAAAGACATTTAAACAATGCATTTAAAATAAATAAAAAAAAAACATTGAATATAAACCAAAATCGAATCAATAAAAACCAAAATCTAATGGGACAAGTTTTTATATAACGAAATATTTTAATATGGTATCGATTTTACCCAAATATAGAATTATTATATGATACACCCTAATGTCATTAATCCAAGGAGATATCGTTGACACATTGCTTCATTATGGTATTAAAATTGTTGGAAGGCCCATGAAGATAATTAAGAATATAATGGTATCAAAACCATTATAAATTTACTATATAATAGTAAATTGTTACCAATGGGGGAATATGGAAACATATGTTGATCCTCTTTAAAAAAGATGAAAAAAAAAATTGTCAATTTTTGCAGCTTCAATATTTATCTAAGGAAATGACATCTTACGGCTAAAATTAATAATTTATTCATTTTAATCCTCTTTATTTTGGGTAAAATATATACTTTTTTCGTTTCAAAATGAAAGACTAATTGGAATTTAAGATCATTTTGAAATGATTAATTTTTAATAGAATATAATCATAGAATTTTTTGATATTCACTTTTAAACTTTTAGTTTTGCAAATATATAATAAATTTTGAAAAAAAAATATTCATTTACAGACAGTTTTTTGATGATTTTATTTCAAAAAAATCATTCATTATTTTGAGACAAAATTGATCATTTAATTTGGCGCAGAGGGAATAGTAAATCTTTACCCCATTGATTAATTTGGATGCCGAAACTCTAATATCTATAGTATAAATGGTAGTGGTGTGCTATAGTTGAATGAATAGTTTCAATGGCCGAATTTCCCATTTTGCCCTCACTATTTTGTCACTTTCCTATTTTGCCCTTAAATTTTTTTTTTTTAAATTAAAAAAAAAACGTGTCCTCGAACACGGATTTAATTAAAAAAAAAAAATTGTCCTCGGACACGGACTTATTTTAGTTTATTCATAAGGCAAACTTGACCCCCTTTCCTAAATTCTGGCTTTTCTACCGACTTTCACTATGATAATTTGCACTGAAATTATTTTCTTATTAAG
Source organism: Adenophora triphylla var. japonica (assembly GCA_022495995.1). Classification (NCBI taxonomy): domain Eukaryota; kingdom Viridiplantae; phylum Streptophyta; class Magnoliopsida; order Asterales; family Campanulaceae; genus Adenophora; species Adenophora triphylla. Next base: position 393,799 of record JAFEMH010001864.1, on the reverse strand, counting down.
GCTCCGTTTGTTTGGGGGAAAATGTTTTTCGGAAAACATTTTCCTCATTTTCCGGTGTTTGTTTCGCACCAGAAAATGGGGAAAACTTCATTTTTATCTTATTTTTCGGAAAACATTTTCATTTTCCGGAAAACATTTTGCTGGAAATCATTTTCCGAAAAATGTTTTACGCTAAACAAACGGAGCCTAATAATCTACTATGGATGGAACGAAGGAGAGAGTAGAATTATATCATAAAGAGATTCAAATATTGATATCACAATGTTTTAACATGATGACGCCAAGCTTGGGTCTGAATGGTTGTAGGATATCTGACAAGATATATTTGGTGCGTATCTAGAACACAACACAAGAAAGCACCGTTAAGGTCAAAGTTGGATGTTACTTCAACTCAGGTCCTCAAGTGTAAGAATAAGATGTCTTAGAGAGTATAAGAACCTGAGAATAAGACTTTGAATTGTCTTAGAGTGTTTGTGTATTTAGGGTTTGAGTAATATGACTTACAATATCAATTTGACACTTATCTTGTCCAAGGGAATAAATTTCTTCTATTTATAGGTGATGGTGAGCTGCTTAATGATGTAAGTCATGAGGTCAGCCCTAAAGGGCATCTTAGTCTTTGACCAGATACACGTGTCCGCATCGGATTGGCTCTGTCAGTAAAGAAAGATTCACTGTCAGAGGGGATGTCGCTGATAGGGACGGGAGCCGTGTATTTGAGAGAGTTGGCGCGACGCATTAATGGCGATAGTAGGCACCTGACTGAGCCGAATTCAATGCGATGAGAGTGAGCCGGTTACTGTACTGTTAGAGCCAATAAGTAAACTTGCTCAATAAGCTTTGGTCACAACCGGGAGTCTGGTGAGATAATCGGGAGTCTGGTATGAGACCGCGGTCAATATCTTGGGCGCGGTCCATGATAATTGACGTGGGCACGGATGGGACGGTCATAACTCCCGCGGTCACCTGGCTGACGGTCTGGATCCCTTCGATCTTGACTGGGACGGTATGAGAGGACCGCGGTCTTGACCTTGAGGGTCTATCTGTCTGCGGTCTTCACTCTGGTGGTCTAGGATATGCCACAACATACTGGACCTTTGGACAAGACCGAGCTGGGGTCCGATTTAGCTGGTCCGGGCTCATCAACGGCCCCTAGCTCCAAGTGAATGATTATTTATGGTCTGAGCGAGGAGCTACTTGCTAAGCTCGGTTTTGCTAGATCGCTCTCAGTTGGGGCAACAGTGTTGGCATTTTTCACTGGTTTTGCTCTGCCTCCCGTGCAAATAGGCACATGTGAGAGGCACGTGAGGAAGCTTGTAGAAGCTTTATTTCTCTGCCTCCCGGTTAAACTGGTGGGCCCCTTGGAAGGTGAAGAGACAACGCGTGACAGGTATGGAGGGTACGTGTCAATCATCCAAGAGGTGACATAAATGCCAATCGCTCAAAATTCGAAAAATCAAACGTTTGGCGCCGGTTCAAGATTCGAGGGGAACGGTTTGTGGGCTAATTAATACGGGTTAACCCCTATTGGTAGGCTTATAAATACAAAACCCTCCCTCAAACCCTTTTATCACCCTCAAGCTTTCAAATTGCCTTAGAGAGAGAAAAAATCTTGTTGTTCTTGCGTTACGTTTTCTTCCTCCCAGTCTAATCCGTAAGTAGTTTTGTGTTTTTAAACTCTTCTCCCACCTCTATTTCTGTCTTTTCTGGATTCGATGACGACACGTCAGTTTGGTCCAGTCCGTCCGGTAGAACTAGGGATGGATCCACTCCAGATACCTTCGCTGTTTGTAAACAGTCAATGGGTATATATAGAAAGGTGGCCTTTGGGTGGATCAGGTTGTTCTTGAAGTGTTTCCAGTATTTCTGTGAGAAATATCAATGGGGGCCCTTTGTCCCACCTCGGTTGTGGGAGGCCGAGAAGAAATTGTTTGTGAACGGTGATATAGTGATGTTGGGGGATACCAATAGATTAAGAAATTTTGTGATGGGGGTTCTGTGCAGGTTTTCCCGAGAGAGGGATCAGGCTTTGAACGCCGTTGAACTGGTGAGGAGAGCGATTCACAACCCTAGAGTGACAACCAATTGGGAGAAAGTTGCCCTAATGGACCTCAACCAAATGAACAAGGATTCTGCTGACCACGTAGGATTGGAGTGTGCCCTTAGATGTGGAGCCTCTTAATTCCGTTTTCCCCGAAGTCCAGATCAAGGCCCCTGGTGTGCCCGTAGTGAACTTGGAGAGTAGTGAGGATGACGGTGATGATATGGAGGTAGAAGGAGCTGAGGAGCCCTCATATCTACTGGTCTCTTTGGCTCTGTGAGCACAGAGACTATGGAAGATGACCGCGATGAGGAAGATCACAACGCTGCGGGCACGTCCCAGAAGGCAACGAATATCGTTGATGCTTTTGAGGAGGATTCTGAGGGGGATGCCGCTGTCCGCGGCAAGAGTCATGTGATTGAGGCAAATCCTGGCCGGGGTAAGAAGAAAAAAGCCAAGGAGGCGGCCCCTACTGACTGGGAGTCAGAAATTTATGCCACTTATGCTATTGACCCCAATCAATTTCGTGTCCGCCTTCTTCAGGAAGTGGAGACGAAGAAAGAAAAGCTGAGACCGGAGACGGTAGCTGATGTCCGTGAGGACAATAGGGCCTGTATCTTCTACGGGGTCCAGATTGAGAACGGACTGAGGCTTCCTCTTGATCCTTTTATCAACAGGTTTCTCAATTTCAATCGCTGTCTCCCTATGAACCTGACCCCAAATTCTATCAGAGCCTTGGTCTCCTTTATAGCTATCTGCATGCTTTTTGATTTTGAACCCACCCTTTTCTGGCTGTATGCCTTCTATCAGAATCAAATAACTAATGGTAACCTTGGCCTGAAGGTAAAAAACAATTCTGTCCGCACCTTCTCTGCCCCAACAAATAAATTTGACCAATGGAACCAGAGGAACATCCTGGTCATAGATTCTATGTTTGGGTGGTCCTTTTCGAAACCTTTTCGTCATGTTCCTGTTAGGTTTGGGTGGTCCTTTTCGAAACCTTTTCGTCCTGTTCCTGTTAGGATTGCTGCTACTTCTTTTCGAAACCTTTTCGTCCTGGTCCTTTTCAACATGAATGGAATTCCCACTATTGCGTTGTAAGGGGAAACGAGATCAATCACCATGAACTCAATGTTCTCGCTTCTCGCCAACCTTCCTTCGCCAATCTCCACATCCAACATAATCGTCCCTTTCACCTTGACAGCATGATTGGTAAAACCTTCCAAATAACCCTTGTGTGGCACCAAATTGGCCTCCGAATAATTCATCATTTTAAAAGCATCATAATACAACACATTCCTACTTGCCCCAGAGTCCACCATAACTCGCTGCACAATGTTATTGCCTGGATAAATCGTGATAATAATAGGCTGACTCCCATGACTTTTAGTAACAGCCAGTTCTCGCCTGGAGAAACTGATTACCCTCTCTTGGCTGGCGGGAAACTGATGAACATCAAAAGTATGCGACAGAGTCATGATTTGATTTCTAAGCTGGGCCACGCTGGGCAATGGGTCATGAATCACATCTACCAAATTTCTCTCCGGCCTCCGCTGATCATCCCGCCCAACGTTTTCTTTCAAATATTCCTTCAAACCACCCCTATCAATCTGCCCCTGAATTACTCGCTTAAAATTATAACAATCATCGGTCTTATGCCCCCTATCTTTATGGTACTCGCATGATTTGCTTTGGTACCTAGCTCCCTCAGATCCTTCTCTAATGGCAAATGGCTCAGGTAGATTCACCCTCTTCAAAATCTCGCTAATTGGAGTGTTCAATCGGCTAAACTTGACGATTCTCCTTAGATGATCTCTTTGGCCACCATAACGGCCTCCACCACGGCCCCCACTTCCCCCTGCCTGACCTCCGCCTCGATTATTGCCAGATCCTCTCCTGTCATCTCGCACTGCTTCTACTCTTTCCTTCACCATTTTCTTTGTCGCTATACTTGCCGCATTGGTCCCTTTGACTTCTTGACTCTTGGCACCATCAAAAAATCCCCTAACCCGCTCATACAACTCCCCGGTAGTTTTCGGCAGTCTCATGCCCAATTCTCGCTTGAAATTCCCTGGCAACAAACTGGCATTGTACAACATAATTATTTCGCCTTGGCCAACATCAGAAATTTGATTTGCCACACCCATGAATCTGTCCGTAAAGCTCGCAATCCCCTCTCCTTCTTTCTGTTGGAGGTTGCACAACTCTGTCTTCTGCACTGGTTGTGACCCAAATGCGCTAAATCTCGCCAAAATATCTCCCTAAAATCCTGATAACCATTTATCGACTCTTCGGGCTGTGCCAAAAACCACTCCAAAGCATGGTCCACCAAGGTGCTCACCAAAGTTCGACACAAAATGGCCTCATTCTCCGTCAACAGAGACATTGTCGCCTCAAACCCGCTTACATGGGTTATCGCGCTAGCCTTTCCAGAGTAACTCGACAGATTAGGCATGCGGAAACTTGGATCAGGAGCGACACTTTTGATATACTTAACAAATGGGGCTAGGAAAGACTTCTTCTCTTCAACCTTTTTTGTTCCCACCTCCAACTCCTTTATCTTTCTCTGCCATCTCGCTCTTCCATTTCTCTTCCTCCTTTTTCTTCGCTTTTTCCACCTCGGTAGCCTTAGCCAACTCCGCGGCTTTTAAGGCTTCAGCGGCTTTCTCGGCTTCTGCTGCTTTCGCAGCCTTAGCGTCTCTCCTTTCCTTTTCCTTCTCGTATTCACTATCCTTTCGCTCTTGCCGCCTTTTCTCCCTATCTCGCGGTGACTCCTCGTCTCTACGCTGCCTGTCAGAATGTCGCGATGAATGCGACCTCTCCTCTGAATGCTTGGTTTTGCTAGGCACATAATCCTTATCGAATGTCGAACCACTTCCAGACTCATCATTTTCATACATAAAGTAGTAAGACTTGTCCTTTGATGTGAGGACCCCAGGCCGGAACCTACACGTGTCCCGAGTTGAAGCGTCCTCAAACTAACCCAATTATACTAAACTTTTAAAACTTTGATATAACTTTCGAACATAACTAGATTATCATAACCATTTCAAAACAATTCCACTACTCTCCACACCAGAGGAAGAGTGGACTAACTTTGAAAATACTAAACTGTTTTAGTTACAAAAGATTGTGGTTCCAACGTAGAAATTAAAGTTTATAATTACAAGTTCCATAAAGGAATTACCAAAATACTCTTTCTACGCTAACCTATACGTACCCCGACAATACCCAAAAGATTACTTCCAAACTCCTTTCCGTCCTTACTTGGCCGGTCCGCCTGTCTCGGGATCTAAAAACCTTAAAGGGAGAGGGGTGAGAATAAATCTCAGCAAGCTATTATGAATGCAGCAATATGCCAAATACGATGCAACACATAGCAAGTCGCATACAACACATTGGAAAAGCTATAAACACCTTTCATTACCTTGGTTTACCTTTTCCCGTCTGAACAATAGTCGTACAACATTGGGTATAATACTCCAATCTTAGGTGAGCTGCTTAAGCAATACTCACATCTTATAAGACCCGTTTTTCAGGGAACCAAATAAGATAGTAGCAACTCTGTAAGGCTTTTGGCTCACTACGGATGCTATAACCCCGACACGTGGCCACGGGGAGGGGACGGTCACGAATATAACATAATCCGATCACATTAGGTCACACTTCCATAATTGATCTTATTATGTTATACCCCCAACATCAGCTGATTAACAAATTATCAAGCACATAATAGTTACTTGAAACAAAATCCACAAAAAGGGATAACAATATAGCCACATGGTAAAATATACTCATGTCCAACCAATATCATAGTGCAACATTTATTCAACACACTATGCATAATATAAACAATGTATATGAACTCAAGTAAGGTAAGGAAGTATCATCAAACCATCCTACAAGGTCATTATACAATAATACATAGTCTCTATGAAGGCCCAAGCTCAATTTATCAAGTGGGAGTCACAATTTGTAAGTGATCAAACAAGCTTACTAACCAATTCTAATTCAGATTTAAAATTGAGTTCTGAGGTCTTGGGCAACCGCCCATGCCACTTGGGCGACCGCCCAAGTGGGTTTTCAAAGGAAATGTAAGTTTCTGCCACGATGGGCGACCGCTCACACCTCTTGGGCGACCACCCAAGAGGGTTTTCAAGGAAGGGAAGTTACTGGCCTCATGGGCGGCCGCACAAGCCCCCATGGGCGGTCGCCCAAGGCAATTTCCAGCAATTCCAAATTTCTAACTCTTTCTACTTAGCTTCATTCCCTTCTCTTTTTCTCTACCCTAATTTCAAGATCACCCAAAGGATTTCCTAGATTTACAAAGTTCATCCTAAATCATGTAACCCCAAAATAATGTAACCCTAGATTATTTATCACTAAATCTTCCACCCATTTCATTTCCTCTCAACCATCTTCCATGAACATTAACTTCATTCTATTTCATTTACCAATCATTCAACTCCTATAAAGTTTCCAAAGCATGAAACAAACATCATAAGAACAAGAATAACATTTAAAGAGTTTATGAGCAAGTAGAGGAAGGAAAATCATAACAACTCACATTAGGATTTTTGGATGAAAAGATGATCTTTTTAGCTTGATTGATTCCTCTAGTTGTCCCAACCCCAAAAGTACTCTTGGATTTGAAAATGGATGAGAAATGGGCTTGCTATGTGCCTTGGAAGGTGAGGCTTTCAATGGAGGTTTTCCATGGGGCTTTTGCTAAGGAAGAAGTAACAAGAATGAAGGAGAAAGTATGAGGAGGATGAAAGAGTAAGGGGAAAAGCATGGGGTCATTGACTAAGGTGGAAGGGGAGGATTTTATGGGTATGCCCCCCCCCCCATGCCTAAATGAATCCTAAGGCTTTCACCCTTTTAAAAAATTAACCCTTCCCTTTAATTATTTATTCTACCCATTTTAACCTCCTCTTACTATGTATCTATTTTCTATTTCTATTATTCCCCATGATTCTTTATTTAATATCCAATGAATTCTTAAAAGATCCTAAATTTACTTCTCACCCAATTTATCTTAAAATACGAATTTAAAGACATAAACGAACACATAAAGTTAACATAAATATTAAAAGCACATAATATGATATTTAAAATTAGTGCCTAGGGTTGGGGTCGTTACACTCACTCCCTCTTAAAGAAAATTCGTCCCGAATTTTAAAAAGACTTACTTGGATTTTCAAACAACCAGGGATATTTCGCTCTCATCTCCGACTCTAGATCCCACGTTGCTTCCTCAACAGTATGATTCTTCCATAGGACCTTCACTATAGGGATACTCTTAGTTCTCAACTCCTTAACTTGGAATTCTAAGACTCTTAACGGTTTTTCAACATAAGACATGTCCGCTTGAACATCATCGGGGGGAGAACTCAAGATATGGGAAGGATCATGACAATACTTCCTCAACATAGAAACATGGAAAACATCATGGAGTAAAGAAAAAGACGGAGGTAATGCCAACCGGTAAGCCAAATCCCCAATCTTCTCTAGAATCTCAAACGGACCAACGAACCTCGGAGCCAATTTACCCTTATTACCAAACCTTTTGATTCCCGTCCTCGGAGAGACCTTCAAGAACACAAAGTCACCAACTTTGAAAAGATAAATCCCGTCTTCTATTGTCGGCGTAGCTTTTACGTCTACTACGAGCCGTCTTCAATCTATCCCGAATCACTTTGATCTTCTCAGTTGAATCTCTAACCAAATTCGGGCCCCAAAGTCTCGCTTCACCAACCTCGTCCCAACACATAGGAGATCGACACTTCCTACCATACAACGACTTCATACGGAGCCATCTCAATACTAGGCCCGATAAGCATTGTTGTAGGCAAACTCCACTAAAGGTAAATGATCTTCCCAAGACAATTGGAAATCCATCACACAAGCCCGTAACATATCCTCAAGTATACGAATAGTTCTCTCGGGTGACCATCGGTTTGAGGATGAAACGCATCTTGAAACACAATTTAGAACCCAAGGCTTCATGCAATGCTCTCCAAAATCTAGAAGTACACCTCGGATCTCTGTCGGAAACAATACTAATCGGAACCCCGTGAAGTCTCACAATCTCCTTCATATATAACTGAGCTAACTTCTCTAACGAAAACTTGGTTGATACCGGAAGAAAATGAGCCGACTTCGTCAACCGATCCACAATAACCCAAATAGCATCCATCTTCTTCGCGGTAAGAGGCAAACCCGAAACAAAATCCATCGAGATCCCTTCCCATTTCCATTCCGGAATATCCAATGGTTGAAGTAGTCCCGCCGGTCTCTGATGTTCAGCCTTAATCTGTTGACAAGTCAAACACTTAGATACATAATCCGCAATTTCCCTCTTTATACCATTCCACCAATACCCACGTTTCAAGTCTTGATACATTTTCGTACTACCCGGATGAATCGCAAACTTGGACTTATGGACATCCTCTAAGACACGCCTCTTGATTTTAAGTGATGAAGGAACGCAAATTCTCCCTTGGAAGGTTAAAATCCCATCTCTATTCAACGCAAATTCCCCGGCTTTCCCATCTTGCACTTGATCTAAAATTTTCTTCAACTCCGGATCACCTTGTTGAGCTTCCTTCAAATCTCCATACAATGTAGGAACGGCTCGAACATTCGCAATGATTACCTCACTCTTCAATTCTCGGGAACTCAAAGCTGTCACATACGCCTTTCGGCTAATCGCACCCGCCACTACATTGGCCTTCCCCGGATGATAAGAAATTACACAATCAAAATCCTTCAAGAACTCAAGCCATCTCCTTTGTCGGTTGTTCAACTCCTTTTGGGTAAATAAGTACTTCAAACTCTTATGATCGGTGAATATCTCAAATTTCGCCCCATAAAGGTAATGCTTCCATTTTTGTAACGCAAACACGATCGCCGCCAATTCCATATCATGAGTAGGGTAATTTTGTTTCGTCGGTGATAACTTTATAGAGGCATACGCAATAACTTTCCCATTTTGCATTAGGACACACCCCAAACCCGCCTTAGAAGCATCACTATAGATCACAAAATTCTCACAACCATCCGGAAGGGTAAGAACAGGAGCCGTCGTCAACCTCTTCTTCAACTCATTAAAACTTTCTTCACATTTAGAATTCCATACGAATGATACATCTTTCCGAGTCAACCTAGTCAATGGAGTCGCAATCCGAGAAAAACCCTCTATAAACCTTCGGTAATACCCCGCCAAACCAAGGAAACTACGAACCTCAGTCACAGTCGAAGGTTGCTTCCAATTAACCACGGCTTCAATTTTCGAAGGGTCCATGGAAATCCCGAACTCGACACAACATGCCCCAAGAAAGAAACACTCAAGCCAAAACTCACACTTCTTGAACTTGGCGTACAAGCGCTTCTCACGGAGAGCGACAAGACAATCCTCAAATGATTTTCATGCTCTTCCCGGGACTTAGAATAAACAAGGATATCATCAATGAATACCTCCACAAAGCTATCAAGATAAGGCTTGAAAACACGGTTCATCATATCCATGAACACGGCTGGAGCATTAGTCAACCCAAAAGGCATCACAACAAACTCATAGTGACCATATCTAGTTCGGAAAGCTGTTTTGGCAATATTATCCGGCCTAATCTTCAACTGATGGTATCCGCTTCTCAAATCAAGTTTTGAGTAGATAACGGAACCTTGGAGTTGATCAAATAAATCATCTATATGCGGAAGAGGATACTTATTCTTTATGGTGACTTGGTTCAACAAACGATAATCTATACATAATCGTAAGGTGCTATCCTTCTTCCTAACAAATAGAACCGGTGCTCCCCACGGAGAACACTAGGGCGAATAAAACCCCGGTCTAGCAATTCTTGCAATTGGACCTTCAACTCTTTTAACTCGACCGGAGCCATTCTATAGGGTGCTTTAGAGATAGGGGCGGTACCGGGTACTAAGTCAATACAAAACTCTACCTCACAATTCGGAGGCATAGAGTACTCACTAGAAAACACGTCACTAAACTCATTCACAACCGGGACATGAGCTAACTCGGGGGACTTCTTATTGGAATCTACCACATAAGCCAAGTAACCCGTACACCCCTTAGATAGCATCTTTCTAGCTTTTAAGGCGGAAATAACATGTAAACCGAATATAGATTTATCCGCATCAAATATAAAAGTAGGCACATCAGGCATAGCAAATGAGACTCGTTTTCTACGGCAGTCTACCAAAGCATGACACTGACTCAACCAATCCATCCCAAGGATCACATCAAAATCACGAATTGGTAACTCGACCAAATCCACCGGCAATACATGCCCACATATAGTCACATCACAACCAAGATATATCAAAGAAGATGCAAGGCACTCTCCCATAGGAGTAGAGACCTCCAATACGTAAGTGAAATTACCCGGATCCGAGAGGCTCGCGCCCCGGCATCTGGCATCTTTCGCGTTGGAGCGAGTGTCTCGCCGTTTTGCTTTCGCATTTGTAGAGTCGCCACGCCGTTTTTATTAAGCCCAAAACATTGAAAAAGGGCATCAGTTTAAGGATAATTTTAAACTGTTTTTGTGTGATGAGATTTTGAGTTCGGAGGTCAGATGACTCCCCGGGAAGAGAATATTAGAATATTAGAGCTCACCCGAGTAGCCTCGTAAAACGAGTCTTTCGGATACCCCTAATATCCTTTAAATGTTGTGTGTGTGTGTGTGTGCTTTTAAAAATGCATGCTGTATCGGATGTCTACATTGTATGCTATGTATGGAAAGGTATTGAAATAGTGTAGGAAGGAAGCCTTACCAATGTTGGTTCGTGTCTGTCTTCCGCTGGGGAATAGTGTTTGAGGTCGGAGTAGCGTTCCGGTATGGATCAGGATTGCTTCGGGAGGGACCGGTTGTCTGCGGACAGAGTTTCGGCGTGAGTTGAGGTTGTAGGCTGCGTTCGGGCAGAGGTTCGGCGTGCGTGGGGATCGTCGGGATCACTCGGGCAGAGGTTCGGCATGCGTTGTGGTGGCGGAGTCACTCGGGCGGAGTTTCGGCGTGGTTTGGGATCGTCGGTTTGACTCGGAAAGCAGCGGGACACCGTGGAAAGACAGGCAAGGCCTGGGAGTACCACGAGGGGCCTCGAGTACCTCGAGAGTGCCTCGGGAGGCGGCGCGGGAGCGTCTCGGGAGCGCTCGGGGAGGCTTCGGAGCACCACGAGGGGGATCGGAAGGCCTCGGAAGGATCCGAAAGGGGCGGGAATGCCTCGAAAGGACTTAGAGGGGAAGCCGAGAAGGCTAGGGAGGAAGAGAGAAGTGGGAGGTGTGTGAAAATGAGGAGGGGGAGCCCTCTATTTATAGTGCCGGATTTGGTGCAAAGAGGTCCGTACGGACCTCCTGTGTCTACCAATCCGGAGTATTTTGGTGTTCCTCGATTTGAGGGAATCTGTGATGATGGAGGAATATTTGCAATTATGGTGTCCCCTCGAGCCAATAAGGTCGCGTCAACGGACCATCTTAATCAGAAAGATGGTCAAAGATACGGACCAACTCTGCAGGGGAGTAATCATTTTCCCAGAGACTTGAGGGAATATTGTGGACTTTAAGAAAGATTCGAGGTAATTATGACAACAAAGAGGTCCGTACGGACCAATATTGCTTTCCCAAGATTTGCTGAAAATTCCCGAAAGGTCCTTTTATCCCTTTTTATCCCGGAAAGGCACTCCTCCTTGGTTTTGGTTGGGGGTTTTAGAGAGGGTTTTGAGTGAGAGGGTATTCGTCGAGGCTACAATGCGTTGATGAGTGCTCAAGGTGCTTCCCGTGTGTTTGAAGGGTGTGATCCAGTTCGGGGGTCAGTACTTAAGGAAGCCCACTGCGACGAGCGTCCACTTATGAAAGTTGAAGTAGGGTCGCTGCCGATAAAACCTAAGGGTCCCTAACTGCAGATCGCGTGCGGGGGAGAGGGAAGTGACCAGTGGAGGGTCGGTGTGAGGGGACGCATTGTGGTGTCCTTATGTGTGACCGCATAGGTCGGTGCAAATTTGGACCACGTGATGGGGGATTCCTACATTGTCCACCCCCAGGCGGGGGAAATCAAGCACAGTCGTAGTTCGGGTGTGGGGTGAGTGTTTTGTGAATGCGGGCGTGGTGGTGCCACCTGAGGTGTTCGATGTGACAGCGCGAGGAAATTCGATGTGGTAAGGACGTGGTGGTGTCTGGGTGACCGCATGGAGTCGATGGAAGCTGGACCTTGTAATAGGATTCCTACGTATCCACTGGCGGGAATCAAGCACAGTCAAATTCGTATTCCGGGGTCGTGAATTCTGTGAGTGCTTGCGTGGTGGTTCCACTGAAGTGTTGTGTGACCGCGAGGAGTCAATTGTGAGGACGTGGTGGTGTCTGGGATGGAAGATTTTACGGTTTCCGCATAGAGTCGGTGGGGACGTGGTGGTTTAAGGCCTGTCCGGGACCGCCGAGGTCGATGGTGTGAGGACCTGTGAATGCGTCTTCGATTCCGGTGCCCGGTTGGTGCCACGGCTGGAGGACTTTGAATCGTCTTAATCGGCGCGTTCGGTTGGTCGTGCCACGGCTCCCAGCGGAGTGACGGGTGGTGGTAAAGCCTTTGAGTGTGCGTGTGACCGCCGAGACGGGGATAAGGGCGTGCCGTGAGACTTGATCGTTATGCGCGAGCGGTTGAGTATTGCTTCGAGTCAATTGATTGATGACGTGGTGCGCGAGAGGAGACTTTGAATCGTCTTGGCGGCGGTTGATGTAATGCGCGAGGACTTTGAATCGATCTTCTAGCATGGAGTTGATGGCTAATGCGAGGACTTTGAATCGTCTTCTATTGCCGCGGTTGGTGCCACTGTAATGCGCGAGGACTTTGAATCGTCTTCTAGCCGCGATTGATGTAATGCCGCGGCGGAGGACTTTGGAATCGTAACTTTTCTAGCCGCCGAGTTGTGGATGCTGATATGTTGCCTTGTGGACTTTGAATAGTCTTCAAAGCGGCATTTGTGGTTGTGAGCTGCCACGTGCTTCGAGGCGTAGATGCCTTTGTGTTTTTGCATGTTGAGTAGAAGGTTGGACTTACGATGGCTTGCCCCGGTGACTTTAGATCCGTCTAACGTTGCCGTTGAAGTGATGCGCGAGGATGACGGCCGAGTAGATTGCTTCACCAGCAGTTTGGCATTTGGATGCGCTTCGTGCCTTTGAGGACTTGTACTTCTGATCGAGCTTGAGTGTATGGCTCCTTCTTGTGAATGCTTGTTTTAAAGCGCGTTGAGTGGGCAAGGATGTATGGCCGCGAGTCTTGTGGGGATATGCGAGTCTTGTATGCACTTTCACTTTCGACTTGGCCGGATGCTAATACGCGGAGCTTTAGTCATCTTCTGCGGTGCGTCGATTCCTTGAGATTATAAGTGCGCGAGACTTTGAATCGCTCCTTCTTGCGCCCGGTGATTGAATTGTTGAGGATGCGCGAGACCTTGTAGGGCTTAAAATCTTGCATTGGGAAGATGACTTCGGACCTCTTTTGACCCGATGGACTTTGAATGCTTGAGCGGTTTGGAGCGTCTTGTGCCTTAGGATATTTTGTGCTTTGAGAGGCGTCGATGGCTCCCTTTGCGCAGATTCCCCCGTTGAGTTTTGGAGCGTCTCGTGCCTTACGATCGTCTTGCGGGAGGAGCTCGGGCTTACTTCTTGAATGGCCGGTTTAGGCTAGGGTGTGGCAGTTAAATTGCTTTGTTTTGAGGCGTGCTTCGTGCTTTGGAGGTATGAGTTTATTCAATTTGGTCAGGACAACTTGTCTCCTTCTTTGGATGCCGTTTTCTTTCTGAGTTGACCGGTATGAGTCTTCGTTGGCCAGGATTGTTTTGCCGATCACAGTGTGCGAGGACCGAGTTTTACGTTGAGGGTTCCCTTTGAGTGTTTCCCGTGAAGTGGATAGAGATCTTGGGGCGTAGGCTGAGCGGTGCCACCCTTTATGTTGTTTGGGCTCGCCACCGGTTCGGGAAGACTATAGCGGCCTAGTGACCGGTGCTTGAATTGCTCGTTCGGAGGAAGCTCACCATGTAGGGGGCCCGCCTGCATTGCTTTGGGGATGATGACTTCGGACCTCTTTTGAGGAGCGTGCAGAGGGGGTAGCCAGGAGGTTCGTTTGGGCAGGAGTGCTTCCGTTGACGGCTCGGTATGAGGGGATGAGTTTGAGGGGTGCTCCAGGGAGTGACGGCGCGTGAAGGAGAGATCTTTGCAGGCTTGACACCTGCGACGCTGTACCGTATGTATTTGGGAGAGCGGGTCTTACGGCAGCATGGCCCCGGATGTGCTTCCATGGCTCCGGGAGGACCCTCCCTTTGGGATGCTTGAGTTCGAGGACATGGGCGTGCTCGATTTTGAGAGCGTACCTTGGCGGTGTCGGCGCCCGAGGAGTTCATTTTTGTATGGAGAGAGAGGTGTCACGGGGCCTTCGTGAGGAGATTGAAGGCCGGGTGACGCCCCGCGAATGCGGCGAGGAAGAGGTCGCGCGGGGCTCCCAGGAGGATTCCGTGTCGACAGGCCGGATTTCACGCCATGTACGTGCGGGGCCGGATCGAGGAAGGAGGTGTATGCATGCCACGTTCCGGCAGGTGATCACTGGCTTGCATACAGTGGACCAGATAGATTGTTGTCGGTGTTGAGTAATGTAGCGACTCTTTTCCATCTTGCGCATCTTTTACTGTATTATTTTTTTCTTTTTGTTGTTAGTATAAGCTTGTATTCTTCGAGCGTTTCCTTGGGCTAGCTTTGCTTGTTAGTGCGGAGTCCGGGAAGCCTATGATCTGCTTGGCTCGCCGTTACGTGGCGATGGGAGTCGTTTGCGAAGAAGATGGCTTCGAAGATATCTTGCCCGTCTTCGCGACGCGTGCGGCGTCACGAGCCTATGCCTTCGAGACGTGCATGGAAGACGTTCCTGCGCCTAGAGCAGAGGCCGGGCACGCGGCGGGAGGGACCTTCGAGGAGCGGCATAGCATGGATGCCGGGACATCTTGGGAGGCTGCCGGGAGCCTTCGAGGGCAAGCGGACCACTGCAGGATTCTTCCCTCGGCGGGGATGCGCGGGGTGAGGAGGTTCGTCGAAGCTGCTTCCTTCTTTGATCCTTTCGTCGGTTTGATCCTTGATTATTTTGAGTGGCGGCCTCGTGGTGAGGCTCGGTATTCGATTCGAAACGAAACGGGGATGTGACGGGGCGGGATTCGCGAGGATGCTTGACTACTCTGCACGGAGGACCTCGGCGAGGATGATGATGATGCGAGAAGAGTCGGATTAGGGTCGTTTAACTCCCTCTTTCCATATCTTCTCTTTTTTTTTTTTTTTTTTTTTTTTTTTAGCAACTTGAGACATTCCATGGGTATTCACCTGTAATAAAACACTTGTATTTGCGACAGCAAAAGTGACATTTTTATTTTAAGATGTAATGTCATTTTTGTGATTCACAGGATTTGTCCACAGAAATGGTTGCTATTATTATTTTATTTTTGTGCATGCCACGTGGCCAGAGAGTGCGTTTGTGGGTAGTGTATGTTTGCGGGAATGGCTTTGGCCGGTGTTTGGGCGGTTTGGAGCAAGGTCTGTTTGCGAGGACGGTGGTTGATTATTCTTTGGGGAAAGTGGTTCTTTTGCGAGGAGGTCCGTACGGACATACCTATGCAAGAGGTCCCGTCACGGACCAACCTTGCTTTTGGGAAGGGGATAAATGCTTTCCGATGTACGTTCTTCCCATTCCCCATTTGCGGCCATTTTTCGAGCTTTCTTCCCCATTTTCTCTAGGAACCTCCATTTTTGCCATGGATTCTTCGTACGTCCCTAGAATTTTGCCGAGGCTTTCGCGGGAGAGGCAAGCACACTCACTTGAGCGATTGCGAAACGTGGATGCGGCGTCGTATGAGGCATCGAGACGGGCTTTCGAGGTAAGGTTTCGTCTTTGCTCGATTTGGTCTTTCCAGGAGTTGGTTCTGATTGGGATTTGTTGCGGGCTGCCGCGAAGTTGCAGGATGTTAGGAGGCATGTGTCTTGTTTCTCCTATAATGAAATGGTGCCCGCTTTTGAGGATTTTCGGAGCTTTGATGGGTGGGACCCCAGGAGGTGGAGGCCATCTCGCTTCCTTTGATTGGTGGTCTGCGGTGAGCGTAGAGAAGCTTGCAGGCTTTTCTTAAAATCGATACTTCGTTGGAAGAAGTGCGGGGCATGATCCTTGATTCGGGTTCATATCGACATTTACGAGTTGCCGAGGCTGGAGGAGCGGTTCATGGTTGATGATGAGAGTGACGTCTCTTAGGATACCTTCGCCTTGTGCGTGATGGCGGCAGCTTTTCTGCAGTCCCAGCTCCCTTGGCATTTGTTTGATGGCGCTTTGCTAGATGTGGTAGGGCCTTTGCAGTGCGAGGCTGGAGAGGATATTGTCCGTTAGTCTTCCAGGGGAGACTCTTCGTATTATGTCGGCCGTCGCGGCCCGGGGATCGTTTATATGAGAGGAGGAAGCAGCTTTGCTACGCCTTGTAGGCTGCGAAGAGACTCAGGAGCCATGCAGAGAAACTCACGACGTCGTTTAGCTCCGTGGTCATTCGAGTGCTCAGTGACCTCTTGTGTTGGATATGGATCGGTCCCAGCTTGGGAGAGAGATGGGATGGCACGGCTTAGTACAGCGTCGAATCCGTTGGGTGGGTCTCCTTGCGGCTGGGAGGATTGGGGCGAGGGAAGGATCATCTTGCAGGAAGGAGTCCTGCGTTGTCGAGTTCGGAGTTTGTCTTGGTCCTCCTTCTATATTCCGTCGCTTGTTTCCGGCGGTTTGGGATGGAAACGAGGAGCCTTTGTTGGGTGCAGGATGACCTTGCTCTTGCGGAGGTAGTTCCTCTTTGTATGGCGGCTTCGGGTGCCTTCTTGTATTTCGAGGTATGGAAGTATTCCGCGTTCCCTCTGTGGTACTCATAGACGTCGGGAGAGTGTCGTGTTGACGGACTGATGCACGGCTTTGCAGTATGAGCAGCGTGTTAGGCGAGTCCCAGTGGTCTTGGAAACGGGCGTGTAGCGATCACGGGACCGGTTGCCGTAGTAGCTATTGCACTTAGGAGTTCCGAAGCACAGTCGACCACTTTGGATGTGACGGGAGACACTTTGTTTGACTACTGAGACTAGAGTTGACCGGCCCGACGGGGAGAGGTCTCTTTTGCGGGGCTCGCGAGGAGGAGATCAGGGCCGAGCACGGGCGAATGAAGCCACGAGAGCTCTTGGATTGTTTGACTCTACGGGGAGGACCCCGGATCTCGGGCGAGAGACGCGAGAGTTGGTTTACGTGGAGCGAAAGAAGACTCGCGGGGACGAGGGAAGAAAAGGAAAGAATGGCGAGAGGAGAAAGCGCGAGATGGCGCGGAATGACCTCTAGGTATCCATTCATTTGCATTGCAAACACATTATTAGTTAAATGTATTAAAGTTGTCTTTTAGCATGTTGTGAACTTGAGAGTAGACCGTGCTTGAACTCATCAAGAAATGTTGTAGCACCGTTAGTGATTTGTGATTTACTTTTAAAGCTTTGTCGAGACGCAAGATCTCTTGTTTGCCTTTGCTTGTTGTGCGCTTTGTCGGCGTCCGTCTTTGGACTTTTACATTTGCATTTGCGGGTGAAGCGATGCAGGCCATGACGGCAATCCCTTTCTTGAGGAGCTTTGTGCTTGGGCGAGAGGTTGAATGCTTCCACTTGACAAGTCGTTTTGACGGTCTTTTCGTAGCTTCCTTGCCCTTTGTTGGCGTCGGGCTCTTGACCTCAATTTTGACTTCTGCTTGAGCTTCTTTTTTTGTGAGCCCTTGCTCGAGCTCTTTTTTTTAATTTTGTTTTGTGAGCCCTTGCTCGAGCTCTTTTTTTTTTTTTGTGAGCCCTTGCTGAGCTCTTTTTGTGAGCCTTGCTCGAGCTCTTTTTTTTATTGAAGCGCGTGAGGGCGAAGGCAAGCCCTGGCTTGGAAGCGGGCATGGAGTCAGTCGTTTGATCTTTGAGTGACCCTCGGATGTCCTTTGATGTTGTCGCCGATCGTTTGACTTGGTCAAGGTGGCTGATTTGGGGCGTGTTTCTTGAAAAGTGCGTAGCTTGATGGAGGTCTTGATTGACATTCAAACTTTTGACTTTTTGTGTATTTTTGGGCCAGGACCAATTAAGGTTGCCTACGTTCCCGGACTAGAGGGCTCGGAGTGCACGTAGTTCGACACTACATGGAGTGCCCGAGAGATGCAGTTGTTCTTCTTTAGGCGAAGTATCTGCGAAGTTTGCTTAGTTATTTGGATTCATGAAGGGATTGCCGTCTAGGTGCATCGGCTTCGTGGCGCCTCAGGAGAAGATCTTTTGAACCACGAAAGGGCCGATCCATGTGGGTTCCCATTTTCCCAGTGGGTTGGTTCGAGTGGGAGGCTTTTCTTTGAGTCTGAGTCGCCTTCCACGATGTCTCGGGATTTGACTTTCTTGTCGAAAGCTACAGCCATCTGCTTTGATAGGCTCGGACGTGTTCCATGGCCTTTAGTCGTCGCTCGTCTAGCGAGCCAATTCGTCGTGTCGGCCGGAGCCATTCAACTTCGTTGATGTCATTTTCCGGCGGCACTCGGAGTGAGGGAATTTCGGCTCGATGGGAAGGGCCTTCCGTCAGTATGTCGGGAGCAAATGGGGTTTCTCCGTGGCATTACGGCGGTGTGCGGTAGCCTGAAAGTGCGAGTGCGGCTTCTCGGGCCAATCTCGTCCTCGGGTGGTCATTTTCGGATGATCCGTTCGAGGGTTTTGTTTCTTTGCTTCCACGGCGCCGTTTGTTTGTGGCCGGTAGGGAGAAGATTTGTGGCGTGTGATCTTGAATTCGGCCCGGCGATCTGTCGAATTCCCGCTTCGAAGTGTGAGCCATTGTACGATATGACCTCATTTGGGATGCCGTATCGGCGAGATGATGTTTTCCTTGAGGAAATGCGCGACCTTCTTGGAGGTGAGTACCTTGTAGGACTTGGCCCGACCCGTTTGGTGAAGTAGTCGATGGCTACTAAGATGAACTTCGTGGCCAGATTCTTTGCTGG
Source organism: Adenophora triphylla var. japonica (assembly GCA_022495995.1). Classification (NCBI taxonomy): domain Eukaryota; kingdom Viridiplantae; phylum Streptophyta; class Magnoliopsida; order Asterales; family Campanulaceae; genus Adenophora; species Adenophora triphylla. The sequence goes on along the minus strand of JAFEMH010001864.1, from coordinate 374,700 downwards.
CGGAGCGATTTTCCGATGACGTCAATTCCCAGTGGCGAAGGGCGAGGTGTAGTCATGCGGTAGAGATCGTGGGAGGTAGATGATTGAGGTTGGAGAAGCAGTTGGCACTTGTCGCGGCTTCGGACAAAGTGGATGCAATCTGCCTCCATGGAGATCCGGTAGTAGCCCATCCACGAGAATGATTTGCATCGGGGCTCACGGCGTTCGTGTGGGGACCACTTGAAGCCCCATTGTGGACTTCGTTCATGAACTTGTTTGCTTCTTCTTGGGCGATGCGGCGTAGGAGTGGCCCGTGGTAGCGTTTCTTGTATAGCGTGTCCCAGGGATGACGAAGTGAGAGGCAAGGCGTTTTAGGGCCATGATGCTCTTGGTTTTGACCCCTTACGTGTGTGGGTCTTCCTTGTTCATGAAGGTGGTTTCCCGTTCTTGAGGTATTGGAAGATCTGGTTGTACCGTGGCTCGTTGACGGGCTTAGGTTACGGTTCGATCTCGCGACGGTAGGCGGAATTTCCTTTCGCCCAGACTTTGAAGGGTTTGATTGCTTTTCCTTCGGGGATTTCCTGAGGGAAGCCAAGGTGGCTAAGGCATCTGCAAACTGTTTCGGTCTCTTGGCAAGTAGTGGAAGGTGACCTCTTCGAATTGTGTGATGAGGTCCTCCATGCGGGCATGGTATTTTTGCAAGCACAGGTCTATGGTTTTCCACTTGTTGGAGACTTGGTTGATGATCAAGGTGAGTCCCCATAAACTTCGAGTTTCTGGACATTCCTCTCGAGTGCGGCTTGTAGTCGGCGGCGCGAGCTTCATATTCGGCGGCATTGTTGGTTACCTCGAAATTGAGCTTTATAGCAATTGGGGTGTGCTCGTCCTTAGGATCTACGAAGAGCATAGATCTGTTTCCACTTTTTGTTAGGCACGCTCCCAGTCGAAGAAGCGGTTGCCATCGATTTCGCCTTCGATTGCGAAGATTCCCTCGTCTGGAAATTGTGGTTCGGGGCCTCGAGCCTCGTCGGTTGGGAAATCGGCCCGGTTGTTCGGCCATGGCCCGTCCCTTGATTGACTTTTGGTTTACGTACTTGATGTCAAATTCCGCTAGGAAGAAAGACCATTTGGCGAGCCTCGTTGTGAGAGATGGTTTGTCGAAGAGGTACTTGGCCCAGGTCCATTTTGGAAACAAGTGTGCAGGTGTGCGTTGCATGTAGTGCGTAGTTTCCCGACAACCCATACAGGCTGCGCTTGAGGTTTTCTCGAGGGTGAGTAGTGAGTTATTTGCCTTGAAACTTTCGGCCGACGAAGTAGATGGCGTTTTCGACCGTGACTCCTTCTTTTCTTGACGAGCGCATGGCTCAGCTGCGGTGTCGGTCACGATTAGGTATAGCAGCAGTGGCTTTTCCTCGTGGGGAGGACGAGAGAATCGGAGGACTCACAAGGTATGCTTTTATTTTTCAAAGGCATCTTGGCATTCGAGTTCCATTCGATGTCGGCGTTCTTCTTCATCGGTTTGAAGATTGGCTCGCATATAGAGGTCGGTTGGTTGTGAAGCGGGCGATATATTGCGGGCGGCCCATGAAGCTTTTCACCTCTGTCGAGTTTGCGGTGGTCTCATTTCGATGATAGCTTTGATCTTTTGAGGATCCACCTCGATGCCTCTCTCGGTGACCATGTATCCCAAAACCTTGCCTCGGTAACCCGAAATGTGCATTTGGCGGGGTTAAGCCTCATTGAGTGTTTTCGGAGCGATTGAAGAATTTTCTCGGAGTGCGTGAGGTGTTGTCCGTCTGATCCCTTTGAGTGAACGATCATGTCATCGGCGTACGCCCGATCTCTTTGTGGATCATATCGTGGAAAGAGGGCGGTTCTTTGCCGTTGGTAGGTAACCCAGCGTTCTTTAGTCGAACGGCATTGCGTGTAGCGGTAGGTTCCCAGGGGTTGTGAAAATTTGTCTTTTCTTGGTCTTCTTCGGCCATCTTGATTTGATTGTAGCCGTAGCAAAACCGTCCACGAAGGACTTGACTTCGAAATTGGTTGTAGTGTCTACCAACATGTCGATGTTGGGTAGTGGAAAATCGATCCTTGGGACTTGCTTTGTTGAGATCTCGGAAGTCCACGCAGCGGCGTACTTTTCCATTGGCCTTGGTGGCCGTGACGATATTGGAGAGCCATGTGGGGTACTCGATCACCACTGATGAAGCCGACGCGGAGCATTTTTTCGATCTCCTCTTTGACTTGTAAAGACCACTACTGGCTTGATTCGGCGTAGCTTTTGCTTGATGGGCTTAGCCTCGGGATTGAGGGATCAGGTGCTCTACAATGTTAGGATCTAATCCAGGGCATGTCTCGGTAAGACCAAGCGAACACGTCCACGAACTCTTTGGCGGTGCGATCAATGCGTCTTGCTCTGTGCCGGTGAAGAAACTTCCGATTTGCGTCTCTTTTGGCTCTTGCGGTTCCCAAATTCACTTTGGTTAAAACCTCCTCGCGGCTTGGGCGGTTTTCTCTCGTTTGACAACATGCTTAAAGATGTGCTTAATGTATTGTTCGTTTAATGTGTACGCTTCTTTATCAAGTGAATCGTTATTAGCTTGTTTGTGTGTTAGTTAATTTATCGGTTGTTAAAGATGCAGTGAGAGGATACTCGGAAAGATCGAAGCATTCATTAAGAGCATACGGGAATACATTATTGGCAATGAGTTCGTAATCTTACGGCGTGAGGCCATCGAGATGACTCGAGAGACTCAAATTCAAAGCTAATGGACTCGGGATGAGTTTTGACACTAGACTCTAGGACTCGAGGGTCGGACCAAGTTGTTCGATCATGTCCTTTTTCTTTGGCGGTGGAGTCAGGAGAAAGTGGCCCGGTTATTGAGTGGCAATGAGCTTGATAGGAGATGGGGCTTGAAGGGCTTTATGTCACCGTTCCCGATCATTGCTATCACGAGTTATCGAAACAAAATCGATTAGATCTGGCATCTCGATTTCTTCTTTGAAGAAGCGAGTGGAGCGGTGGCTCGTCCCGAGCATCGTCTGCGGAGTCTTTTGCTTTTGTCTTGGGCATTACTAGCTCGAATGCGGACTCGTCCCGCTTGTTGAAGGCGGGAGTGTTGACGAGAGAGTTTTCGAGTTCTTACGCGAAGAGGGGTTTTCCGAACCAAAATTCATTGTGAATAGTGGTGGTTGTGGATCCGGCGGGGGCGGTGTGTCGAGGAATGCTCTTCGGACGGGATTTGGCTTGAGGCCTCTGAATCTTGCCAGGTTCTGCTGGAGCTTGTCCATGGTTGTCGGCCCGGCTTTGTTTGGCGATCGGCTCTGTTCCCTTTTACGGATCTTCTTCCAAGTTGCCGGCCTTCTTTGTGAAGTACTTGGTCATGTCGAAGGCTGTAAGGACGAAGATCGGAGATGGCGTGCAAGCCTCTTTTGTTATACTGTGGAGCGTTTTCGTGCGGCTCGCTTGTCCTCCGCAATGTGTTCGGGAGTAGGAGAGTATCCCGAGCCGTGCGGGGTATTACATTCTTTGATATTGATGATACATTGAGTGCCACGATGGCGTTTTCCCAAGCCGAGCCAGGGATGTAGTTCATGTGCTTCATCATTTTCATCGGGGGAGGGATCTTGTCCCAAATCAAAGGCGAGTCTATGTGGCACACTTGGGCCTTTGGGCTTTCGATGGTGAACCACATTAGCATCATGCCATCATCGTCGGGTTTGATCTCTAAGACCAGGGACGCCGTTTGTGTCGGTCCTTTCGTTGACTATGCTATCACCGTAGATGATGGTAAGATCTGTTCCTTGGACGAACTTTACGCGCGATGGAGAGTGGATGCCACCCCATTGATGCTGGTGTAGCCAAGGGGCGTCCCAAAATGGCAGTGAATGTGATCGGGATGTCGATGACTTGGAAATCCGTCGGGACCATTTGTTTTCCAAACCACGGGTTCAAGGTGGCTATTCCCAGGCGGGCGGGATGTTGAGTCGTATGCCTTGATTGCACAGTCGAGGGCTTTAGATCGATTGCTTTGATCCCTAGCAAATCCATCATTTTGGGCGGAAGGACGTTCGTGGATGATCCCCAATCTACCTGACACCCGTGGGAGACGGCGCTCGTCCGGTTGAAGCTGTTATGTAGAGAGGCTCGTTATGGTCGGCCCCAAATTTTGGAAGGTCGAGCTCTGTGAAGGTGATGATATTGCTTGTAATTGACGTTGCCCGATCATACGAGCTGGCTTCATCGGGGTGTCAGTTTGTGATGGGAACCGTAGTGCAGGCCGGAGCTTTCTTCCAACTTGAGCTTGTGCGGGTAAGATGAAGTGAGTAAGGACCGGGCGAGATGTTGCTGAGTGCGCTTGAGGCTGTGTCGAAGACGGGATCTTCGACCTTTGGGTCCAAGGTTTCGGCTTCTTTGGCGTAGGGTCCCTTTTCGGTTCGTGGCTCGAGGTATGGCTGGCCTTTTGTCTGTCCGTGGAGGATTGGCTGGGATTTGACCGGAACGTGTCGAACATTCACCTCTGGACTTATGGTTTTGCTTGTCTCTCCTATTTACGTAGTGGGAGGAGCTGATTGGCGTAAGGCCGGGCTAGCATTTCAATTCGTTATTTGTCATGGCCTTTCTTGAAGCATCAATAGTGGCTTTGAGATCTTCCCAAGACGGGGTTGGATTATACGGACCTTCGGGCCTTCGGTGGCGGTGCGGCTTCGTCCCGGTGATCATGGAGCAAACATTGCCGTGGCCTTGTGCGAGAACTAGAGGAGGAGATTCTTTGGAGTAGATGACATAGTAGTCAAACTTTCTGAGGGTTCTCGAGGGTTAGGCGTGGGATCACCGGATTCGTACCTCTTTTTCAGTTTTTGTTGAGAAGATAGCTTCTTCTTTCGTCGAGGGCGGCCCTCGTTCATTGCATCTGGAATTCCATTTCCGGACAAGCCTTCAATGTCATTGAGACGTCCCACCGAGATGTGTTCGTTGTTCGGCGGTGAGTACCGGGACCTCGGGAGGCTGGATGGGCGAGCTTTCCTCTGGAAGGTCTTGTGGCCTTACGTCATAGCTGCATGGCTCGTACGAGGGTAACGAGGTTGACTTCCTCGGGAGACAATGAGAGATGTTAGAGGCTGTAGGAGCGATCATGACTTGGGAAGCCCCGGGTAGTTGGGTGGCTAATGTTCGAAGTGGTGCATGGCACCTTCGATCGAGCTTGTTGCTCACCTTGACGTTTCTTAATAGCCATGAGGACACTGCGAAACTTCTTCCAATGTTGGGAAATTTCTTGGGGGTAAGGTCCCGTTCTCATCGTTGTTATCAGCTGACTTGGCCATGGGAATTGACGGTGTCTGGTGACGAGTTGGGAAGGAGGTAGGACCTTCTTGTTTTGACACTGGGAGACGGGTTCCGGGTACTCTCGACCACTCTCTGTTAGGCTGGAGGGGTGATGGGCAAGGTTTAGACACGGGAATGGCCTAACGGGATAAAAGGGGAAAGCTCACGTGGCATGCGGTTTCCGTTTCTTTTATTTTTTGATTTTTTTTTTTTGTTGTTTTAATTTACTTAAAACGTGTTTTCTCGAGAATCCTAGGTAGGTTGGAAAAGATTGCTCTTCTTTTCGCAACTATGCTAGATCTGGGTCGGTGGAGAGCCATACGTGCGGCTATAAGCCCCTCGTTTTGCACCTGTATTTCGACATCCCGGGGTGGACGGCCCCGGGCGAGGGTCCTATAGTGCAAGCGGTTTCCACCGGCCTAAAAGAAAAATCGAACCTAAGGGCCGAGGCTTTGTCATGTTCGTTTTGATGCGTTAGCCGTGTGAATAGTGAACCGAGCCGGCCCACTAAGTCAAGATCGAGGTCAAGAAGTTCGGCATGACCTCTCTTTACCTTGCTTGCGCAAGGGATGCGTGACGTTAGGCGTTGGGTGGGTCATATCGTCATGGGCGACGTATCAAAGGCGTGATGACATGGTGTCATGCGGCATGGATGTATATCGGGACGGAACATCGTGCAGGTGTAGCTTCGGAAATCAAGATCAGGTCAAGATTTTAGCATGACCTTTCATCGCTTTGCTTGCGCAAGGGATCTTGAGTTCCGAGCCTTGACTCGAAAAAATGGCCGGCATGGTATATGTATCAGGCTTGTATGACACCTGAGGCCGGGTAAAAACCAGCCGGAATGCAGACGAGTGTGACTCAAGACTCAAACGTGCGGGGTTGACGCTTGGCTAGGATGGGATGTTTGGAATGATCCGTGCGCGTCCAAGAGGCCTAGGAAGACCTAACGGACTGGCGAGACCACTCCGGGTTGAGGGTTGTAGTGTGCGGTGTATCCAGGCGGCGGTGCGCGTAGCGTGCGGTGTAGCAAGCGACGGCGGTGTAGTAGAGTGCGGTGTAACCGAGGCAAGGGCGATGCGCGTAGTGTGCGGTCTCTAAAATTCTTTTACGAGTAAAACGAAGTTTTTGAAGAATTTTAAATGTATGCACGAGATGTATATTGATGCATTTTTTTTGTATTTTTTTTTTTTGTAAAATAAAAACGAAGCACGTGCACACACACACAACAGTTAAAGGAAGGGGTAAAATGAAAGTTTGACCCTCATCATCGTTTTAAAAATCTTTTGTTTTGTTTAAAAAGATTATAAAACAAAAAATTCTCAACGAGTCGCCAACTGAAATTACCCGGATCCGAGAGCGCGATCGCGCCCCCCACGGCATCTGGCATCTTTCGCGTTGGAGCGAGTGTCTCGCCGTTTTGCTTTCGCATTTGTAGAGTCGCCACGCCGTTTTTATTAAGCCCAAAACATTGAAAAAGGGCATCAGTTTAAAGATAATTTTAAACTGTTTTTGTGTGATGAGATTTTGAGTTCGGAGGTCGAGATGACTCCCGGGAAGAGAATATTAGAATATTAGAGCTCACAGAGTAGCCTCGTAAAACGAGTCTTTCGGATACCCTAATATCCTTTAAATGTTGTGTGTGTGTGTGTGTGCTTTTAAAAATGCATCTTTGTATCGGATGTCTACATTGTATGCTATGTATGGAAAGGTATTGAAATAGTGTAGGAAGGAAGCCTTACCAATGTTGGTTCGTGTCCGTCTTCCGTTGGGAATAGTGTTTGAGGTCGGAGTAGCGTTCCGGTATGGATCGGGATTGCTTCGGGAGGGGCCGATTGTCCGCGGACGAGTTTCGGCGTGAGTTGAGGTTGTAGGCTGCGTTCGGGCGAGAGGTTCGGCGTGCGTGGGGATCGTCGGGATCACTCGGGCGGAGGTTCGGCGTGCGTTGTGGTGGCCGAGTCACTCGGGCGGAGTTTCGGCGTGGTTTGGGATCGTCGGTTTGACTCGGAAAGAGCCGGGACACCGTGGAAAGACTGTGCAAGGCCTCGGAGTACCACGAGGGGCCTCGAGTACCTCGAGAGTGCCTCGGGGCGGCGCGGGAGCGTCTCGGGAGCGCTCGGGGAGGCTTCGGAGCACCACGAGGGGGCTCGGAAGGCCTCGGAAGGATCAGAAAGGGGCGAGAATGCCTCGAAAGGACTTAGAGGAAGCCGGAAGGCACAGGGAGGAAGAGAGAAGTGGGAGGTGTGTCAAAATGAGGAGGGGGAGCCCTCTATTTATAGTGCCGAGATTAGGTGCAAAGAGGTCCGTACGGACCTCACGGTAATCCGATATTTTGGTTTTCCTCGATTTGAGGAATGCGTGATGATGGAGGAATATTTGCAATTATGGTGTCCCCTAAGCAATAAGGTCCGTACGGACCATCTTGCATGCAAAGAGGTCCGTACGGACCAACTCTGAGGAGTAATCATTTTCCCGGGATTTGAGGGAATATTGTGGACTTTAAGAAGATTCGGTAATTATGACAACAAAGAGGTCCGTACGGACCAATATTGCTTTCCCAATTTCACGAAAATTCCCGAAAGGTCCTTTTATCCCTTTTTATCCCAGAAAGGCTCCTCCCTTGGTTTGGTTGGGGGTTTAGAGAGGGTTTTGAGTGAGAGGGGTCATCGAGACTGCGTTGATGAGTCTGCGGTGCTTCCCGTGTGTTTGAAAGGGTGTGATCCAGATTGGGGTACTTACAGTAAGGCATAGATTCAGGCAAAATATGCAATGAGAATGCAAAATGAGATGCCACAAATGAATGGGAAGACCCGGGATCTATAAGAATGCGGGCCTTAACTCCTGAGACAGGGACTATACCTCTAATGACAGCATTGGGATCGACCTCTCCTCGACCCAAAGCAAATACTCGACCTTGCACTCTATCTTTGGGTTTCCCGTCGACATCTCTCTTCACACCACTACTTTGTCCCCCTTGACCACTACCCGAAGCTTGCTTATTCTGCCACTTGGGACAATTCCTCCGGAAATGGCCTGTCGCCCCACACTCTAAACACCGACCTTGCTTGCTCCAACACTTGTCCTCCGAATGCCCTTGCTTCTTGCAAAATCCACACGATGCCCCAAACTGACCTGGAGTCGATCGATTTGCCGGAGCCGCTACGTTTCCTCCTCGATTTGCTCCCGGAGTGAATGCCCTTGGCTGCCCTCTGTTCTGTCCCGAACCTTGACCTTGGAATCTATTTCTGTTCCCACCTTCATTTTTACCACGATGCTCCTCTATATCATTCTCAATCCGATACGTCATATTCACAGCCGCTTGGAAGTTGGCGAAGTCATGAGTCAAAAGCTGCTTCCGGAACTCCATCCTTAAGCCTTTCACGAACCTGTAGATACGCCTCTCTTCATCCGGTACCAAATGGAGACAATATCGGGCTAACTCCGTAAACTTGGCTGAATACTGTGCTATAGACATTGTCCCTTGCTCCAATTTCAGAAACTCAACCTCCTTCTTATCTCTAGTCACCATCGGAACGAAGTGATCCCGGAAATTACGTGTGAAATTTTCCCAAGTCTGCGGTGTCAAATCCCGGTCCCAACCATCCTTCACTACCTGCCACCAGTGCTCCGCGGGTCCTTCCAGCTTGAAAACGGCACATCTCACCTTTTCTGCATCCGAACTCTCCATAGCCAAGAAAATCAGAGTGCATGGAGAGCCTCAAGGCCTTTGCAACTTGTCCATTCCGACATATGTGGTCCGATCACTCCTGAATCCAACAGCCATAAAAGGTACATCATTACGTTCATTGATGACTATAGTCGACGAATGTGGATTCATTTGCTGCATGCTAAGTCAGAAGCATTAACTGCATTTAAGAAGTTCAAGATTTTGGTAGAGAAGGAGATAGGAGGGTATATTAGCTGTTTGCGCACTGACAGAGGAGGGGAGTTCACCTCTTGTGAGTTTAACAATTTTTGTAGTTCAAATGGGATTGGTCGTCAACTCACTGCGGCTTACTCACCTCAACAAAACGGTGTCGCAGAGAGAAGAAACCGAACCCTTATGAACATGGTGAGATGCATGCTTGCTACAAAAGAAGTTCCCAAAGAATATTGGCCGAGAGGCGGCTATACGGGCCGTACATGTGCTCAACCAGGTGTCCTACCTCAAAGAATACAAGACAAAACACGGAAGAAGCATGGAGTGGAGTGAAGCCTTCGTGGAGTACTTCAAAGTGTTTGGGTGTATAGGGCATGTTCACATTCCTACCGTCAAGAGAAAGAAGTTGAATGAGAAGAGCTTCAAATGTGTATTTCTCGGTGTTAGTGAGGAATCAAAGGCCTTCGAATGTATGATCCAGAAGCAAGAAAGATCATTGTTAGCCGAGATGTGGTTTTTGAAGAAAAAGAGAAATGGGACTGGAAGAAAATAGAGCAAGAAAAGCAGGTTGATGTTCTTGAATGGGGTGATGATGAGAACAGAGCAGATGAAGGAGAAGAAAATGGAACAGATGGAGAAAATGAGGCAACCAGAAGCAAGAAACTCTTCTGTCATAGGAAGGAGAATAAGAAGGCAGCCTGTATGGATGCAAGATTATGTCACCGGCGAGGAACTTTCTGAGGAAGAAGAGGAAGTTGAGCAGATCACATCGGAGATTCAGCAGCTTGCTATGCTTACAAGCTATGATCCAAGCACATATGAGGAGGCAGCCAAGAGTATTGTGTGGATAGAAGCAATGAATCGAGAAATTGAAGCAATTGAGAAGAATGGGACTTGGGATTTGACTGAGCTGCCAAAGGGAGCAAAGAAGATTGGTGTTAAGTGGTTGTTTAAGACTAAACTGAATGAGAAAGGAGAAGTTGATAAGTACAAAGCCAGACTTGTGGCTAAGGGATACACGCAACAAGCCGGAATTGATTATACTGAGGTATTTGCCCCTGTAGCTCGCTGGGATACAATCCGACTTACTCTCGCACTTGCAGCTAGTAAAGGTTGGAAAGTTTTTCAACTTGATGTTAAGAGCGCCTTCTTGCATGGAGAAATCAGTGAGGAGGTGTATGTGGAGCAGCCAAAGGGTTATGAAGTGAAAGGAGAAGAAGAGAAGGTTTACAGATTGAAGAAAGCACTCTATGGGCTCAAACAAGCTCCACGTGCTTGGTTTAGCAAAATTGAAGCTTACTTTGTCAAAGAAGGCTTTGAGAGAAGTGAGAGTGATCACACTCTGTTTACAAAGAAGAATAGTGATGGAGGTATTCTGATTGTGTGTCTATATGTTGATGACCTTATATTCACAGGGAACAATGAGCAGTTGATTCAGCAATTCAAAAGTTCAATGAAGAAGGAGTTTGATATGTCTGATCTCGGATGTATGAGATATTTCTTTGGTGTAGAAGTCACACAAAGCTCAGAAGGTATTTTTATATGTCAGCAGAAATATGCAAATGAAGTGTTGGAGAGGTTCGGACTGCAGAACTGTAAGGCTGTAAGGAGTCCGATTGTTCCTGGAGCAAGATTGATTAAAGATGAAGGAGGTTACAAGGTGGATGCAACAGCTTATAAACAAATGGTGGGCAGTCTCATGTACTTGACTGCTACACGACCAGATCTTATGTTCGTCGTGTGTCTTGTAGCTCGGTTTATGAAGGCTCCTACTGCTTTACATCAACAAGCTGTGAAGAGAGTGTTTAGATATCTAAAGGGGACTACTGAGTTATGGCTGTTTTATAGAAGAGGAGAGGAGCAGAAGTTAGTTGCCTACACTGACAGTGATTATGCAGGATGTTTGGATAGCCGAAAAAGCACTTCCGGATATGTTTTCAAGCTGGGAAGTGGTATTGTTGCTTGGAGTTCTAAGAAACAACCTGTGGTGTCACTTTCCACAACTGAGGCTGAGTTTATTGCTGCTGCGTCTTGCACGTGTCAGTGTGTGTGGATGCATCAAGTGCTAAAGAAGCTTGGAGTGAATCAAAGTAAGTGTGTTATTTATTGTGATAATAGCTCTGCCATCAAGCTTTCGAAGAATCCAGTTTTACATGGAAGAAGTAAGCACATAGATGTTCGGTTTCATTTTCTTCGAAACTTGGCAAATGATGGTGTTGTGGAGCTGGTTCATTGTGGCACAAAGGAACAGCTTGCTGATATCTTAACAAAGCCTTTGAAGCTGGAAGTGTTCTTGAGGCTGAGAGATGAGCTTGGTGTGTGCAGTAAACTGACTGTTTAATCACATGTCAGTTTAAGGGGGGATTTGTTGGATATTCAGTTGCTTGAAGACTAAGTCTTTCGGACTTGGAGAGTTGAAATTTGTTTCTGTTTGCTTCTGTTAAATAAATCCCTGGTTTGTAGGGATAATCATGCTTTGAATTCAGTCTTCCTTTATAATAGCTAGTTTGAATTCTTCTTACGTACTTTTCTCTTTTCTGGTTGTAAAGGCTTTATAAAAGCCACAACAGTTGTTAATAAATCTCAAGCTTTCACAGCTACATTTCTGAGTTAATACACTAGCATTCTTATCAATATATCTATCTCTCTCACATATTTTTTTAATATATCTATAATATTTGTTTGCATGTCGTTAATTAACAAATTCATTTTCCATTAGGTTGCTCATATATTTTTGAGTCACGAGATCATTTCCTACTGTTTGGTGCAATATTTGCATTATTTTTTATAATTATGTAATTTTTGTACCAAACTTTTTCAACAATTTGCTTTAAATATTATGTCAAATAAAATTATTTTTAAAATTGTCATTATTATTTCACTTGCACAAATATTTTATGATATTTATATTTTATATTACAAATCATTTCATATATATCAGAAAAAAATAAAAAAATAAAGATTTTCAAAAAAATAGAGAGGAAACGGAATAGCGCTGCCCTATCCCTTGCAGCGAACTTGGTGCAAGAAATAGAGTTGCTTCATAATAGAGGTTTAGAGTAGGGGTGTAAGTGGTTCGGTTCAAACCGCGGTTCGGAACCGAACCAAACCAAACCAAATCAGACCATGCGATTTAGTTCGATTTTCAAGTAATCGTGGTTTGGTTCGGTTCCAAAAATTGTCAAACCGTGTGGTTCGGTTTGGTCTGTGGTTTGGACCCCAAAACCAAGGTTCGAGACCGCGAAACCGAACCACCAAACCGAACCAATAAACCAAACCATCAAACCGTTCAATATTAACCGTAGATATGTATATCTTTCATTCTCACCTTTCATTTAGATTTGAAAACCCCTAATTCTATTCATGGGTTTTAGCGCATAACATTTTTTTCTTTTGGTTTATCTTCTTGTAATAATGTTAATTCACTCTTTAGCACACACCATTACAAGTACTCAAATGACATGTTGTTATCATAAACATTGAATCACAATTTCAAGTTGTGTTTAAATACTTAATCTCTTATGTATGTTATGTTTGAAAAATTCAAACAAACATGACAATGAATTGTTTAACTTGAAACCATGTTCTAATTAATGGTTTAAGCAATGTTCTATTTCATGGTTTGAACCGTGGTTTGAATTGTGTAAACCGCGGTTCGAACTATAAAATCAAACCGCGGGTAGAACCAAACCGAACCAAACCATGGCGGTTTAGTTCGGTTCGGTTTGATTTTTTTCATGGTTCGGTTCGGTTTGAGATTTTTTCAAACCGATGACTAGTGGTTCGGTCCGTAAATTGGCCCAAAGCGAACCATTTACACCCCTAGTTTAGAGTTCCATTCGAGCAAAATAATGCTCTATTTTAAAATTTTAGAGTATTGTTGAAGATGAACTGTGGTCAAATTTTATTTAGTCATCAGATTTGCGTGAATTTCTGATTCGAATTGTACATGTTCATGTGTTGTGTGTTTGATATTCAAGTTGGATTAGTATATCTCACTGCTGATTAATTGCAGTTCCGTTCACTCATTTGTTCATTCTTGCAGTATTACTGGTCAATTTTTCGGTTACATAGTTAGCGTTCGATGTTTACATGTTCTGTGTTAAGATATTCAAGTTAGATTAGTAATCTCACTACTGAAAAAATGCAATTCCTTCAATTTTGTTATCATGATTTATTAGTTTATTTTTGTTGTTCGTGTTTTTTTGTTGTTTGAGATTAATTTGTGTTGGAAAAATTCGTTATATGTGAAGGAAATTGTGTATTTTCCTTACATGAATCGTTTGTCGTTTGACAAAGATTATTGTGGGTTCATGTTCCATGTTATGAGAACATGAAAATGAAATATCTAGATGTCCAATTTGGTATTGGATAAGAAAGATATGATAGCTCAAAGTTGATGGGTTGAAAGTGTAACTTTTGAAACTTCATCAAAATATTGATGTTCCATAAATTCAAATTATTAAGGGATTAATTGGATATTGATGATGTTTCATAAATCCAAATTATTAAGGGATTAATTGGATATTGATGTTCCATAAATCCAAATTATTAAGGGATTAATTGAATACATACCAAGAGTCTTGGGGTTACAAATTGAAATGACCTTCATATAAAATTCTAGAACTTTTGGTGGAGCAAAATGAGAGTTACCCACAACAAGAAACTAGAATGTTTTTCATCAATCTTTCCACCCCCCTCTTGCAATTTGTTATCTTCTTCCTTTGGCCTCCTAGAGAAATATTCATGGTGATTTTGTCCAAGCATAGGGAAATTCGCCGAAAAACTTTAAGTGCAAAGTTGTTCCGGTTCATCCGTTTTATCCTGGGAGACTAACGTCCATTGAAGACCTCGAGCACTCGTAGTGAGGGGGCGAATTAGTCTTAAAGAGAGTGTGTCACACACGACTCGGATTCAAGCAAATTCAAGATGACGATTCAAGGAGGTTACTGCACGGATTCAAGCAAACTCAAGACAATGAATTTACGGTTTTCTCTTTATTAATTTTATGTTGTATATTATATTTCAATTCATTGTAATTCTTTTCTCATTTGTGCTCGATTGTATAGATATTGTCTAACAATCTTAAGACTAATTCTCCTATTTGAGAAAGAATTACAGATTTGAAAAATTCGATGGATCAATGACCACAAGAGAAAAGATGTAAAGAGATGGCAAAAAGAGACAGAAATTTGTTGGAAAAGAAGAAATTTCCAGCACAGATTTTTTATGACCATCTGTGGAAAAACTCCATTTTCCGGTTCGTTAACCGTTGGATCGAGCTCAAATTTGGTGGGCATGTTCCTGACTCATAGAAGAATATTCTGGACGGTGGGATCGGAAAGTTATTATGTGAAGATGGAGATAAAAATTTCAGAACAGAGCAGTTTTTAAGGCTAAATTAATTACTTGAACTTATAGTGAATTAACGGATGAACATCGAGGATGTTGAAACGATTGTGTAAAATAGTTGTGGTGATGCCACTTCTAGTGTTTATACAATGGATGATGGATCTCTTATGATTCATGGAAATCATAGTGAGAAAAAAAATTGAAAGTTCGTTTGAACTAAATTGAGGAAATGAACGGTTAAAGATGTCATCTTTAACATTCTTATGGTTCACAAGAATCATATTGTGAAATAAATAGTTCATTGGAACTATGTTGAGAAAATGAACGGGTAAAGATTTAGTATTTAACGTTGCATTTTATAAATGAAAAGTTCGTTGGAACTAAGTTGAGAAAATTAACGGGTAAAGAAGTAATCTTTAACGCTAACGAAAAGTTCGTTGAACTAAGTTGAGAAGATGAACGTTGAAAGATGTATTTCTTTAACGTTGCATATTTTCAATAATCTATTGACAAATATGATATGGCTTCTTGAACGGAGTTGTTAAATCCTATTAGTGTCAATAGTGATAAAAGTCACAAAAATAAAAATGGAGCTTCTTGAAAGAAGTTGTTAAATTTCATTGTTGTGAATATTGAAAAATGTTACAAGAACAAGAACCATAGGGCTTCTTGAAAGAAATTGTTAAAACCTATTGGGAGAATATGTGACTAATGTCATAAAGATAAAAATAATAAGACTTCTTGAAGGAAGTTGTTAAATCTTATTGTTGATGATGATGACAAATAACACAAAATATTTAGAATGAAAACTTCTAAAAGAAATTGTGTATTTTGTAAATGAGAATGTGATTTTTCTCTAATTTAGAGGTGCTCCAAGATGAGACCTTTAAAGTTTTGGAATAATTAACCTTCAATTATAAATCCATTAAGAAATTTAGAGGTTTATAAATATGAGTGGTTATAAGAAATAAATTGTGTTAATTCTCCTCTTGAATTAGCAATTTATTCTTGGAGTTAATTCTCTAATTATTTTAGAGAGTTATATTTTTAACAACAAAGTTATAATTGTTAAAAATTAAAGCCAATGGTTGGTTTGTGTAGAGACAAATTTCTAATGGAATGTGGTTGTTCCAAATATATCGGATCACCATAGTGAGAAGTTAGAAATTTTTGTTGGCCTCGACTTTAAGTGATGGCAACAAAAGATGTTCTACTTGACCACCTTGAACTTAGAGAGATTTCTTTTGGAAGATCCTACAAAGTTGGATGAAAATGTGATGGATGTTCAAGCCGTGAGTGCGGTTGAAGCATGTGAATTTTCTTTATCGGAACTATATACTTAATGAATTGTCGAATTCATTATAAATCATATATAGTACCAAAATAATGGCAAAACATTTGTGGGAGTCGTTGAACTATAAATATAAAATCGAGAATTCGGGTACATTGAAAATCATCGTAATTCGCTTTCTTGATTTTAAATAGTGGACTCCATAAATGAAATTAAAAATCATATGGAAGAAGTGGAAATAGTTTTCCATGAAAAGTTAAATGAAAGAATTGAAAATGGTCTTTCATGAAAACCTTACCGAATGGATGGTGTTGAGTGAAATTATCAAGTGATGACAATAATTGAGAAATTGCTTTCCACTTGAAAATATTTTAAAATCACCTCAAACATAATGAATGGAAATGAATGTTGAGGTGTGTGCTATTCGTCTTTGTGTTGGAAAAGAGAATAGAACTTTGAAGAAAAAGTTGTCTAACATTTCTTTTCGCGAAAGCAAATGTGATGAAGCATGCCTAAATGCTTAATACAAAGACAAAGTGGGTCAAACTTGTTTGAATTGTCAAAATCATTTGAAAAGTCAAACGTGTTTAAAAAGCCAAACTTGTTTGAAAAAGTCAAGCATATACCTTGTGTCTTGAGTGGCAATTGTGATGTCATCAAGAATGAAATTCATGATGTTTGAATGAATGAAATGAAAGGGTATTCAAGTGATTAATAATGAGAATGAATCTCTTTTTATAGTCAAACAAGACTTATCAAATATATTCTTGAAGCTATAATCAAGTCATATTGATGCTTGAGGTGTGAATGTTATTCACTAGATGATGGTAAAATGTAAGTTTTTACCTTTAACATTGCTTGCTAAAAAGCAAAATGTTGAATCTTATCTCTTTAAAGGAAAAGTTGGAAATCAACTTAATAAAGAGGTAGTGATAAAAAACAACTAAATATAGTTTGTGTATATGTTACACTAAATACTATGGATTGCATATGGTTGGGTATGCTTACAATAGTTGTGATTATAGAATTTGTGTTTATGAATTCAAGATTCAATAATGGAATCATGAAGCACTTTTTTCATTAAGAATATGTTTCCATATAAATTAAAAGATGAGGCAAAGTCATTTAAACGGATTCATGATTCAATAGAAGAAGAAGAAACTTATCATAAGGAATGATAAAGAAGAGGCATGACCTCAACATAGCAAATGAGGTAGGATAAGAAAATTCTATGGCCCGAATTTTCTAACCTCCATGATAAAAAGTGAATCACAAAGTTATAAAGACATTGAGCTCTTTGGAAGGATCTTTGTGGAAATAGGCCATTAAAAGTAAGATTGATTCCATCTTGGAAAATCACACTTGGAAACTAGTGGATTTACCTCCGAGTAGTAAATCACTAGCATATAAGTGAATTTTCAAAAAGGAAATGAAGACCGATGGAACAATCAATGAGTACAAGGCTAGACTTGTAATTGAGGATTACAAGAAAAATGAAGACCTTGATTACTTTTATACTTATTCTCTCATCACGAGAATAAAGAGTTGTATTTGCAATTGCTGCATAGCAAAATTTGAAATACATCAAATGAATGTAAATAATTTGAAATACATCAAATGGATGTAAATAACCTTTCTAAATGTCGATTTAGAAGAGAAAATTTACATAGAACAATCCGTGGGGTTTGTTGTATATGAGCAATGAAACAAAGTGTCCACAATGTACACCATGATCAAATGGTGTTAATAATGAAAATTGGCATTATTGCTAATTTTAGGACTATCCTGAAAATGTGGGGGTGAGTATACTTTGGAAAATAATTACCTTTTCGAAAGGTTTCCCCAAGAAAACAAGGAGATGTCCATATGAAATATGGAAACGTAGGCCTACGTACACTTGTGAATGTGGGGGTGCTTCGCAAAGTAGAAAGTCCAATTACCAAATAAATTAAAATTGGTTAATAAATGGTGGATTATGTTTCAGATCAATGGAAATCATGTATTGATGTCAAATTCATGGAAGTGAATAAACGATACTTTGAATGAAATAGATCAAAGTATTGAAACGGTTCATGAAATGGAACCTAGAAGGAAATGTGCTAGTTTGTAAAGCCTTGTATGAATTGAGACAAGTACAAAGAGGACATCAAAGGTTTGATTGTGTGGATATAAACAAGAGTGACTACATCACTTTGTTAATTAAATCCAAAATACGATTTGTTAACTAAGAAAAATTCTAGTAAATTTGATCATTTGATTCAAATTCAAGGAAAACTAACGGACTCGTTGTTAAACAAGTCATTAGATGGATATTCTTGATAAATTTGATAGGATCAATATAAAATTACTAGAATGAATTTGCGTTAACACTTGTCCCATGGATAAAGCTTGTGGTAGCAAGATGTTATATTGCTAAAGTCAATTTATGATTGACATGACATATAGCAATGTGTGTAATGGTAGTCTAGACATTTATGTCTAAGATATAATACCATTAAACAACTACTCTCAACTAATTTGACAATGTGAAGTCAAATGAAAAACGGATCCGTTAACCAAAGGGTTAAATAGAGAGTTAGTTGAAAGTTCGATGAGGGGAATGAGACGTAAGCCTCTTAAAAGTTAAACACAACGGAAAACCCAATCTAGATAACTGGAGATCCCAAGAACTAGATTCAATGGGACAACCTAACTGTTAAAAGACTTGCAGCGTCACTGTGGGAGAACCAAACCCAAGTCCATTCCTGTTAGTGACATCCCGAAAGGACAAGGATAAGCTTATGGCTTTTAATGATTCTTACGCGTCGAAAATTCGAGCGGGGTAATACGGGTTACCTTTAAGAAATCACCTATGTGAGAGAGAAGTGGGGCCGCTTCGAGGAGAATTGTGTGAGGCTCAATTCTTAGACCCTCTCACAGAACCAGGCAAAATGTTCAGGGCCATGAATGAACATAGCTATGAGAATTGAAATATGTTAGGACGTTACTTGTGTCAAGTATATGATCGGCTACACAAAAAGCATAACGGTTCAAGGACATCGCGTCTACCGACTTGCGAGTAGAGTAAATATGCTTGTACGAGCAAAGGTTCAATGGGCATTCCCACACCTATCGTATGCAAGTTTTCGTCTGCCGGACTCTATCACCAAACTCGTCATTAATTTCCTTCATGTGGGGGATTGTTGGAAAAATTCGTTATATGTGAAGGAAATTGTGTATTTTCCTTACATGAATCGTTTTTCGTTTGACAAAGATTATTGTGGGTTCATGTTCCATGTTGTGAGAACATGAAAATGAAATATCTAGATGTCCAATTTGATATTGGATAAGAAAGATATGATAGCTCAAAGTTGATGGGTTGAAAGTGTAACTTTTGAAACTTCATCAAAATATTGATGTTCCATAAATCCAAATTATTAAGGGATTAATTGGATATTGATGATGTTCCATAAATCCAAATTATTAAGGGATTAATTGGATATTGATGTTCCATAAATCCAAATTATTAAGGGATTAATTGGATACATACCAAGAGTCTTGGGGTTACAAATTGAAAGGACCTTCATATAAAATTCTAGGACTTTTGGTGGAGCAAAATGAGAGTTACCCACAACAAGAAACTAGAATGTTTTTCATCAATCTTTCCACCCTCTCTCTTGCAATTTGTTATCTTCTTCCTTTGGCCTCCTAGAGAAATATCCATGGTGATTTTGTCCAATCATAGGGAAATTTGCCGAAAAACTTTAAGTGCAAAGTTGTTCCGGTTCATCCGTTTTATCCTGGGAGACTAACGTCCATTGAAGACCTCGAGCGCTCGTAGTGAGGGGGCGAATTAGTCTTAAGGAGAGTGTGTCACACACGACTCGGATTCAAGCAAATTCAAGATGACGATTCAAGGAGGTTACTACACGGATTCAAGCAAACTCAAGACAATGAATTTACGGTTTTCTCTTTATTAATTTTATGTTGTATATTTGTTGGGCCCTACATTTTCAGTCAACATGTTTACAACTTGCATACCACAACTTGGTACTAACAACTTGAGTTGTCCTATTTTACATCTTGGTTATTTGCAGGTTGAGCTCTTTGTTACGTTGGTCCTATTTTTTAGGGAATGTGTCAAAGGAGGCGAAGACTGATTCAACCACGTTTCCTCAGCAACGGATCGCTATCTTCTCCTCAACAAATAAACGCGGATATATCTCCACAAGATCAGCCTTAATCCCGAGTTTTGAGGACCATCTTTTCTTTTTGTTAAATTAGTTTTATTTGAGGTATAAAAGGGAAACACACACTGTATTTTCACACACGTTCACTCTAGCCTAAGCTCCCTTTGAATACGCTCTTAGCACTGTAATCATCAAGAACACATAGTAAACTTACGGTCAAGGCAGGTACCAAATCCTCCCGGGGTTTTATGCCGGCGAACAAGTTGTTCAAGGGCTTTCCCTAGTCAACAAACATCTTGTGTCCGTCCCCATTCAACTTGATAATCATTGTACCTAGATTCTTATCACTTTAGTCATTTTTCCATTCCTTCGAAATATACTTGTTGAAATTTGACCAAAACAATTTGGCACCGTCTGTGGAAAACTTTGATTATTCAAGTAGAAATGGCTAATCCGTCGTCCGGCAGTCAAGCTGAGAGGAGCCGTCCGCTTCCTGTTTCCAATGCCCAAGGCAATCCTCCTCCGAGTGCAGAAGCTGTCAATTTGGAGATAATGTCCAACATGGCGGACATGTTGAGGAAAATAGGCGATCGTTTGGATGGCCAGGAGCATACGAACGCCATGATATTCAGCGCCATTGATAGCCTGCGTAAAGGGAAGCAAGTTGAAACTCAAGTATCTACTCCATTTTCACCTTTACTTCCTAGATCTTTGTTTGGTGCAGGTACAGGACCAAGCCATGTTGGGGATATTCCTATGACTAATACCTTGCCAGCAGAGAGCACGATCGTGGCGTCCATTCCAATCGAACAACCAGGATTCAGCCGACCAACTAGCCAACCTGCGCTATCATCTTGCTACACCTATGCTACACCCCCAATGGGGCAAGCAGGGAATTTCTTTAATGCTTTTGATACTTCTGCATCTCAGTTTAATAACAATCCTCTTTTCGCAGAGAGTCAACTTGTTAAGGAAATGCAGACTATCAAGGATTTGCTTCGAAGCATACCCGGAGTCAACATGCCGTACCACCAAGTTTCTCCAACTTGCTACAACGAATCTCGTTTTGTTCCAACAATAGCTAGTGTGGAGATCCCAAAGAAATTCTCAGTCCCTCACATGAAGAAGTATGATGGAAGCACCGACCCCGCAGAGCATGTGTTGCTGTATCAGGAATCAATGGATATCATAAGTATCCCCCCTATGTTTAAAGAAGCGTGTTTTTGCAGGGGCTTTGGCTCTACTTTGTCAGGACCAGCCTTAAAATGGCTAACAGGGCTCCCTCTAAACTCTATTTCATCTTATGCTCAACTTGTTAATATGTTCATTAACCAATTTTCGTGCAATAGGGCATTTGACAAGTTGACTAGTGATCTTTATAGAATTGTGCAATGTACCTAACGAAAATCTTAAAGAGTATTTGCACAGGTTTAACAAAGAGGCAGTGACTATACCCAACTTGGATGTGTCCACCGCTACGGAAGCATTCCGCATAGGCTTGAAGAAGAGCTCGTTGTTCTACAACGAGTTGGTGATGACCCCTGCGAAACAACTTGAAGAAATCAGAACCAGGGCCTTGCCTTTCATCAGATTGGAGGAAGATAGCTTGGCGATGGGGAAGTCAACTGGGAGGACTCCTACTCCTCTATTTGAGCCTTCTGACAGAAAATTGGATTCCCATCACTATAAGTCCAACAGGGGCAAACCCCCTGTTAAATCTGAATCTTCTAGAATTCATGTTATAGATGATGATCAAGAGGAAGATGATAATGATTATCCAAAAATTTCTGAATACTGCTTTTCTGTGGATATTGCAGGAATCTTGTGCGCCATGGGAAATCTTGGAGATAAAGCAAGGTGGCCCAAGAAGAACGACCAGTCTACAACTTGGAAGGACAAGTCCAAGTGGTGCGCATTTCATGAGGATTTTGGGCATACTACTGAGAATTGTTTTGCCTTGAGGAAGGAAATTGCTCACTTATTGTCCAAGGGTCTTCTTAAGGATTTGTTGGGCAAGAAGAGGGTCAGAAGCGAGTCTAAAGAGCCTGATTCAGGGGAGCAGTCCAGACCCGAGAAAGTTGCACCGCCTCCGGCTACCAAGGTAGTAAATGTCATTTCAGGTGGATCTCATATTTGTGGAACAACTTACTCTGCAGCCAAGCGTCATGCCAAAAGTTCCAAGGAGGATCACTCAGAATTGCCTTCAAGATGTCGGGACTTCACAGATGGTCATGTTATTTCCTTTGAAGATGAAGATAAGGACAACACGTTGGATCCTCATCATGATAGTCTAGTTGTTCAAGTGCAGATTGCCAACTGTGTGGTCAAGAGAATCCTTATTGATGGAGGGAGCTCAGTCAACATAATTTTCACTCATGCTCTTGAAGATATGGGTATTCCTTTGTCTGAAGTTGTGAAGAATTCATCCGTGCTGGTAGGGTTCAGTGGGGAGATAAAGCAAACAGTCGGGGAGATTAAGTTGCCCATCTATTTGGAGGGTATGAATGCTATGGAAAGATTCTGCGTGATCGAGTGCTCCTCCTCATACAATGTCATTTTGGGGAGACCTTGGATACACAACATGAAGGCCGTGCCGTCAACTTATCACCAGTGCGTCAAGTTTCCAACACCTTGGGGTGTGGCCAAGTTGAAGGGAAACCAACAAGTCTCCAAAGAATGCCACAAGGTCAACATGAAAGCAAGTTCAGCCCCTCGACAAGCATAGCAATTAAAGAAGAAGGCCCAGGATGTTCTTGAAGCAGTGGAGCATGAGACAAAGAGCGTTCCCGTTGATGCATCGAATCCTGAGGCCCAAGTGCAAGTTGGGACAGACCTCCCATCCGAAGTTGAGGAGGAACTGATTGAATTCTTAAAAAGCCAGAAATGTTGTTTTGCATGGAAACACGAGGACATGACGGGGATAAGTAAGGACATCATTACTCACAAGTTGAACATAGATCCCACCATCCGTCCTGTTCATCAGAAAAGAAGGAAGTTTGCTCAGGAGAGGAACCAAATCATAAAAGATGAAGTTGAGAGGCTTTTGAAGTCCAAGATGATCAGGGAAGTTCAGTACCCAAGGTGGTTAGCTAATGTTGTGGTGGTAGAGAAAAGAAATGGCAAGTGGCGAGTGTGCGTAGACTTTACAGACTTGAACAAAGCCTGTCCGAAAGACCCATTCCCTCTTCCTCATATCGATTCTCTAGTTGATGAGACAGCTGGCCACGACATCTTGACGTTCATGGATGCGTCTTCAGGGTATCAACAAATTCAAATGGAGCCTTCAGACCAAGAAGATACGTCGTTCATGACTCCAGAAGGTATATATTGTTACATTTCTATGCCATTTGGTCTTAAAAATGTAGGGGCAACCTATCAAAGGCTGGTGAACAAGATGTTCAAAGATCAACTTGGCAAGACGATGGAAGTTTACATAGATGACATGGCAGTAAAATCCAAGCATATGGAGGATCATGTTGAGCATCTCGCTGAGGCGTTCAACATCTTGAAAGCTTTCAACATGAAGCTCAATCCAGCAAAGTGCAACTTTGGTGTTAGGGCAGGTAAATTCTTGGGATATATGGTGACCAAAAGAGGGATTGAAGCCAGTCCCGAGCAGATCAAGGCTATTCTCAACCTGGAATCTCCCAAGAACATCAAAGACGTCCAAAGGTTAACAGGTAGAGTAGCTGCTTTGAATAGGTTCATATCTAAATCATCTGATAAGTGCAGGTTATTCTATGAGGTGCTAAGAAAGAACAAACTCTTTCAATGGACTGACCAACATGAGGCAACTTTTAAGCAACTTAAAGAATACTTGGTGACGTCACCCCTACTTGCCAAACCAGAGCATGGTGCGCACCTTTATCTATACTTGGCTGTATCTGAAAATGCTGTTAGTGCAGTATTGGTGAAGGAAATCCAAGGTGAACAACATCCTATATACTATGTAAGTAAGTCTCTATTGGACACTGAAACAAGGTACTCTCATCTTGAAAAACTAATATTAGCCTTAACTACTGCTGCTACAAAATTGCGTCATTATTTCGAAACACATTCTATAACTGTTAGAACTAATTATCCTGTAAGGAATGTGTTGAGAACTCCGGAGATGTTGGGCAGATTGGCCAAGTGGTCGGTCAAGTTAAGCACTTATGATATTTCGTATGAGCCGAGAACAGCCATCAAATCTCAGGCCCTAGCCGATTTCGTAGCCGACTTTAGTCCCAGTTTGCAACCCGAGGTGGAACTGGAAGTACAACAACTTGAAGGTAAAACTATTCCCAGATTTTGGACACTGTTTACAGATGGAGCTTCAAATTCCAAAGGAATTGGCTTGGGAATAGTCCTAAAATCCCCTCAAGGTGATATCATACCTCAAGCTGTATCTTGTGAATTCAGTGCAACTAATAATGAAGCTGAGTATGAAGCTTTAATCATGGGCTTAACTACAGCTTTAAGTTTAAATGTTACACATATAAATGTATTTGTTGATTCTCAATTGCTGGCTAACCATTTTAGTGGCAGTTATATGGCAAAGCATTCCAAGATGACTCTGTATCTCCAACATGTTAAGGCTTTAGCCTCGAAATTCCTATCATTCTCTTTGGAACAGGTCCCTAGAGAGGAGAACACAGAAGCAGACGCCTTGGCCAACTTGGGTTCAACTTGCAAATCAATGTTGCATACTAATATCCCTATCATTTATGTTAAGTACCCAGTAATAGACCAAGTTGAAGAAACTCAAGTTGTTACTCAACCTACTGGGGCACAAGATGCTAAACCTTCTTGGACCCAACCTGTGATTGAGTTCCTTCAACTTGGAACTATTCCACCGGATGTTAAGAATGTTAGATCTTTTAAGATTCGTACTTCAACTTTTGTTTTGATAGATAATGTGCTATTCAAGAAGTCTTTTGCAGGACATTATTTGAGATGTGTCGATAACGAGCAAGTTGAACTAGTACTCAAAGAAATCCACGAAGGAATTTGTGGAAACCATTCTGGTGGGAAAGCACTGGCGTCGAAGGCCCTCAAGACAGGATACTATTGGCCAACCATGCGTCAAGATGCTATGAGCTATGTACAAAAATGTGACGCCTGCCAAAGACACAGCAACATCTTGCATCAACCTCGCGAGCCTTTACATTCTATAGTCCCATCTTGGCCTTTCATGCGCGGGGCATGGACATTGTAGGCAAGTTGCCTAAGGCTCCTGAGGAAAAGTGGTCATGTTGGCATTAACCGATTATTTCTCAAAGTGGATCGAAGCAGAAGCTTATGTACAGGTGAGAGATAAGGAGGTAATCTCATTTTTGAAGAAAAATATAATTAGCAGGTTTGGTGTGCCATCAGAGATTATATGTGACAACGGGTCACAATTTATAAGCAAAAAGACCAGGGATTTTTGCACTGTTGGGGCATCAAGTTGATCATGTCTACACCTGTCCACCCTCAAGCCAATGGTCAAGCTGAATCAAGCAACAAGTTGATCATCAACAACTTGAAGAAGCGTCTAGATCAAAAGAAGGGAAAATGGGCTGAAGAGTTACCACTTGTACTCTGGGCAGATAGGACTACCACAAAAGGAGCCACAGGTAGAACTCCATATTCATTGGTATATGGAGCGGAAGCTGTAATTCCAGTTGAAGTAACAATCCCAACAGCAAGGTATGGCTTATTAACTCAAGATGAAAATAATCTCTTGCTAACTCACGATTTAGATACAATTGATGAGATCAGGGATTTAGCCAAGATAAGGATGGTAGCTTATCAACAACGAATTGCAAGATCCTACAACAAAAATATTAGAGTTAGAAGGTTCTAGGTTGGTGATTTAGTTTTGAGAAAAGTATTTCAAAATACAAGAGAATTGAATGCAGGTAAGTTAGCCCCCAAGTGGGAAGGACCATATCTCATCGATGCTGAAGCTGGCAAAGGTGCGTATTGGTTGTCAACCCCAAGTGGAGACAGAATCCCTAGAAGTTGGAACGCCATCCACTTAAAACTTTATTTCATGTAAGTCCAGTTATTTGCAACTAGACTCCTCAGGTACGATTTATTTTAAATTGTCAAGTTCATTCGTGTATTTCAAGTTGTTAATTTTTGTTGAGAATCCTTACTAACTTAAGCATCGGAGGGGCGTTAGCTACGCTAACACCCAACCCTAACATAAATCTGTTTTGCGAGGTGCAACTTGAGCAAACGGAGTAGGCTCAACATGTTGACACGCCAGTACGGCTGATACTTGTTGGGACCTAAGCTGGAACAGGACAAACATGTTGACACGCCAGTACGGCTGATACATGTTTGAGCCTGAGGAAGAAAAGTTCAACATGTTGACACGCCAGTACGGCTGATACAAGTTGAAACTTTAGTTGGAGAGGGATGGAACTTGTTGACACGCCAGGACGGCTGATACTTGTTCTATCTCTTCAAACGATTTACCTCTGATCAAAGGTACATATGGTTAAAAGATATTCATCTTTTCTTACGAATTAAGGTTTTGACACCTTCGCCTGGGTGCACGTTTTCACACTTATTCAAGTTGTGAACTACTGGTTGTAACATTATCATGTTACCTAAGGCTTATAGCATCAACATGTTACCTAAAAAACAAACAAGTATTTCCTAAAGGCTTGAAACACTTTCATAAAAACCTTGAAACGTTTTCAAAAGATTTTTGCAGCTAGGGGACAAGTTGGGTAAGCCAACGAAATCCCTTAAAAACCTAAGAAAAGCGTGGAGTACTAAACCAACCTAGTACTCCCAAATAGACTGTCTCGGCTCTTATGAGCCATTACAAAATAAAAACCTTATTTTGGGGACACTCCCCCCATTTGTTGTGCGTACCAACAGAGGTACGACAAATAAAAGCAAAAAAATGTTTTTTGTTCATCCAAAATACCCAACAAAGTTTTAAACTGTTTTTAAACTTGGCCTGCTGCCGCCGGTGTTGTATTCTCCCCTTGATCATTTTGAGCTACCACTATAGTACTCAGGGCTTTGTCAGTATCATCAATCAAGGCTTCAAGGGCCGCGGAGTTCACTTCTTCTGCATCCGCTGGTTCCCTGCATGGTCCTTTAAAACTCTTCTTACCTCTTCCAAGTTCCAAGTTGCGGCTTGTCCATTCTGATATTCCTCCATCATTTGAATTCGGGCCTCTAGCAGAGTCTTGGTAGCATTAAACGTGAAGTTCCCCTCTGCAACTTCAAGCTCTTTCATGTGGGCCTTCTTCTCAGCGCGGACAACTTCCACTTCTTTTCCCAAACGTTCAAAATCATTCTTCAAATTTTCCACTTCACCAGCATGCTTGTTCGCTTCCTTCTTCAATTTTTCTACTTCCTTTGCACTCTTTGTGGCCTCCTTCTTCGACTCTGCAGCTTCATAACTGCACCTCGCCGCTTTGATCTTCAGTGCATCAATATGGGCCAAAATGGGGATCATAATTTCCTGCTTAAAAGAGAGCATTAATATTTTATCAAACTCTTTGGTAAAAGGTTTCTCCATTTTTTACCTTCTCAACAAAACTTGGTATAGCAGCTCTAACCCTCTCTCCTAACTTCTCTGTATCCATGTCACCATTTGTGTCCGTGGCTTCAGCTTCCACCAACTTCCTCTTCTTCGCATCCCCCTTCAACTTGGATGCAGTCACATTGGAGCTAGCCACAACAGACACGGGGGTGGGGGATTTACTGTCTTTCCTTGCTAAGCTTTTTGCTCTAGCCGCAGCCAATAGGCCAGCAGCACTAACGGTGTCCTTAGAACGAGTGGCTGCAAAGAAAGGTGTAAAATTAGAACAGAGCAAATGAACTAGAACAAGTTGGAGATAGGCAAAGACTTAAGGTGTTTGGTTAACCTGTAGACATTTGGATAGGCTCAGATGAGGCTTCTTCAAGGTTTGTTTCTCGGGTTTCTTCAGGATTAACTTCTCCTCCGGATCCGCAACAAATTGGACCGGGCAATTGCTTTAAACGTCCTCACTAATAAATCTAACTCATAAATCTTGTTCACATTCCCCTCTGTATTGTCCTTATAGGCAAAGAGCACATTCAGTTTCGCAACTAAGCCAAAAGAGATTCAAGGAATTAGTTAGTAGACTATTAAGGAACATCATTAGAATAAGAAAAATTGTCTCTACTACCTTGAGACCTCCATTTGAAGTTGGCACCCTCATCCGACACCAGGGTATTCTTCTTTGCGAAAAAGAACTTATTCTTCCATCCTCTATCACCGGGATCAATGTTGTCATTCAAGAAAGACATCCTCCCAGACCTAACCCTAAACCCATATCTCCCTAAACCAAAACTTCTAATTTCAGTTGTAAAAGCAAATTCTTCTAAACCAATTACCAACTCTGTTTCCGCATTCAATCTTACTAGGGTTTGAAGGCTTCTTCAACCTTGGGGCATAAGTTGGGCATAGTTAAGTTTTGTGAAAACGAAAAACTTGGTGATTAAAGTTGGGAAAGGGAATTTCAAACCAATAGTAAAAGGATATTCGGGAAAGCATACCCATTCGGGAGAGTAGCATTCTGGGGTTAGGTCGGGGTGTGTGAAAAACTCAGTTTCGTATGCCATGGCGTGATTCTTTTTGATAATTTCTAAGTTGGTAGCAGGAATTTTACACTTTTCTTTGTCGGGGTTCTTCAACATGTTTTGGGTCAAAAAACCCGCTGGCAAACCCTCACCACTCTCGATTAAAATCATCGTCTTTTTCTTTCCCATTTTTACAAGCTTAAGCAAAAAATTGAAGGTGAAATTGAAAGGAAAACAAGGAACTCACCGTAAATCTCCACTTGATTTTCCTCTCCGACCGTCTTCCCTGATCCTTCCTCTAGAAACCTCTGAAAGCTACGTTTTTGATTTGGTGAAAGGGAGAGTTGGAACATGAGTCTTTTTATTTAAGGAGATTGAAGGTGGTTGGGACTCATACCTTTTTGCCTTGGGAAACTACTTAAAACCGTCCCATCGCGTCCCTTTCTCTCATTTAAGAAACCGTCATTCTTTTCTTCCATATTTGGCAAACTTTTTGAAATTTTTTGTCTCTTTATATTCTACATTTTAAAAAATTCAAAAAGTTTGGGGGCAATTGTTGGGCCCTACATTTTCAGTCAACATGTTTACAACTTGCATACCACAACTTGGTACTAACAACTTGAGTTGTCCTATTTTACATCTTGGTTATTTGCAGGTTGAGCTCTTTGTTACGTTGGTCCTATTTTTCAGGGAATGTGTCAAAGGAGGCGAAGACTGATTCAACCACGTTTCCTCAGCAACGGATCGCTATCTTCTCCTCAACAAACAAACGCGGATATATCTCCACAAGATCAGCCTTAATCCCGAGTTTTGAGGACCATCTTTTCTTTTTGTTAAATTAGTTTTATTTGAGGTATAAAAGGGAAACACACACTATATTTTCACACACGTTCACTCTAGCCTAAGCTCCCTTTGAATACGCTCTTAGCACTGTAATCATCAAGAACACATAGTAAACTTACGGTCAAGGCAGGTACCAAATCCTCCCGGGGTTTTATGCCGGCGAACAAGTTGTTCAAGGGCTTTCCCTAGTCAACAAACATCTTGTGTCCGTCTCCATTCAACTTGATAATCATTGTACCTAGATTCTTATCACTTTAGTCATTTTTTCATTCCTTCGAAATATACTTGTTGAAATTTGACCAAAACAATATTATATTTCAATTCATTGTAATTCTTTTCTCATTTGTGTTCGATTGTATAGATATTGTCTAACAATTTGATCGAATGGTGACAAGCACTTTGCTCGATCTATTTTTCTTTGTGCGAATGGTGATAATCTGAGAAGCAAATTTTGCGAAATCTTTTTTCCTTTAAGCGAATTGTGATAATATGAGAAATTCATGTAATCTGGTATTTACAGAGTAATAACAATAATGTTACTCCCTCCGCCATGCCACAGTGACTTGTCAGTTTAGAATTGTGCTTTATTTATTTGTATATGGACAAAAAGAAAAAAAAAATGCTAGGAGGGAGTATTATTTATTTTTCATTTTCTGATTGTAACTTCCGGTCATCACTGATGAACAAAAACTAATTAAATAGTTATTCCTAATCCCTCATTAAATCTAGTTTAATAGACTAATAAAATCATTTGTTAAATTCGTTTCAAGTCAGTTTAAAATTTCAAGTACTCTGAATTTATGGACACTGTTATAAGGATGATGACAAAACAAAGGATTTTGCTGGGGATAAATCTGGACAAAGTAAACTTCAGGGGTAGCTTTATGTCATTATGTAAAAGTTGTTAGTAAGACAGTTAGACAGTTACATAATGACGCCCCTTAAGTTTACTTTAGTCCAAATTAACCCCCTACAAAATCCTTTGTTGTGTCATCAAACTTAATAGACGCACATAAAAGTCTTGTAGAACTAATTTGATTGGTTATATTGTTGCAAAATCAAATCAAATGCAGATTTTGGATTCAACAAGCATCTTTACACTGTATTTGTTGAAGTCCCATGTATCCCACATCAACTTGGAGAATATAAATGATCCACTATATAAGGTTGGTTAACCTCACCCCTTAACAAGGCCTTTTAAGGGGATGAGGACCCAATTCTAACATGGTATCAGAGCTGGCCCAAGTTGATGTTGGGCTTAAGTTAACTCGTGTTGGGTGCCCGTGTTGGGTTTGAAGTCCACGTGTAGTGCCAAGTTACCGGCTTACACGTGAGGGGGCGTGTTGAAGTCCCATGTATCCCACATCAACTTGAAGAATATAAATGATCCACTATATAAGGTTGGTTAACCTCACCCCTTAACAAGGCCTTTTAAGGGGATGAGGACCCAATTCTAACAGTATTGGAGGTGAGCAAGAGAGCCTACGATGCGTGCGATGATGACGACTTCTTCAGAAACATAACGAGGGGAGGCCGAGATGTGTTTAACTTAACGGAGGCAAAGCATTACTACTTCATGAGCAGCGGAGGTTACTGTTGGCACGGAATGAAACTGGAAGTCCGTGTTCTTGAATATATTAATCATGCTCCTTCTCCGTCCAAAAATGGTCGTCTTCCTATAATTTCAGGCAGCCTCGACATTTTTGCCATAGCCCTTTTAGTTTCTTTGTTATCGGCCATTTTTCAATTTTAATGGTTTAGGAGCCTAGTAACAAATCTGATGAGCAAGCTAGTTAGAATCTAGTTTCAGTTTATGAAATTTCTTTTCTTTCACTATTTCACCATACTGAGGTAGATACGCAGCGGAATAGGTAAAACAAGAATGACCTAAATCAATTATTCGCAATTCCTTAAAACAATAATCTCTTAAAAGATTATTCTGCAAGTCAAATTAATGACTTAGATAAACACACAAGGTGTAGATTTTTGCAAACTAGCAAATAAATTAATTGATAAAAGGTCTCCTATTATAAAATCTCTAGCCGTCTATTTATACTCGCAAATTCAAATAAATAAAGGAAAAGAAATAATGAAAACATAATAAATAAAGGTAAAGATAAAGATAAAACCCTAATGACTAATTTAAAATCATATATAGACTAAAATACCCTCGTCTAAAAATAATAAAATAAATAATAACGATATTAATAATCCGAGACAAATACTAATTAAAATCAACCAAAACAAATCATGTAGCTTCACGGTACTATTAGGCTTGGTGATGTTTCTGTTGGGCCATGCTCGGCCGAGACTTGGCCATGCTCGGCCGAGCAAATGCTATGTCGCCAAATATGTTCATTCTGGCATGTTTGTGGTTTCCGGTCCTTAACGTGTGTTTATCTACATCACATACTCAATAAGGTCTTGTTGATGTTATTTTGATCAAGAGAGTTCTAAGTATCATTGCTTAGTTAGTCGCTCAAATGTTATAAAAGTAGAGAACTGTGTATATAGCCTGAGCCTAAATGGTTAACTCGACAGATTTATCGTTCCACTATAAAATGGTTTTGGCAAAAGTTATTGAACAGACTAAAAGTGACAAGTTAGGTTAGCGAGTAAAGCCCAATTATTTATCTATTATTGCCATCACATTTTTAGTGGGCTAGGCCCAATTATTACATGGCCTAAGGCCCACCTTCATGATCAGTCGACTTAAGCTCATTGTCCGACCTACAAGATCCCGACCTAGCTTGGTTCGACTCTACGATCCAGATTCTATTTCGGGTACGGTCCAGCCCTACTCATCAGTCAGGTCGACCTAATCCCAACAGGCGACATCGACCCGCCAAGCAAGCGTCGACCTACTGGGCACAAGCGCACTTACTACTCTTTCCATAACTGGCTCCCTACAAATCAGGAGCCACTCACGGACATGATCTCCAGACACGTAACTGTCCCACAAATTACGGGATTCATGCAGTCCTACCAAAAATACCACCCTCATCAAACAGCTATAAATACATAACCACTACAACGGCTTTGAGGTAACTGCAATTTTGTCATTTGAATCTCTTTGTTCAATACAATATTTGCTCTCCGAAACACCATACTTACTCTCACGCCCGAGGATCTAAGTCGGAGACCATTCGGCTAGTCGTGGGTTCTGATTTCAGGTCAAGGAGCCAGGTGATTGGTCTTGCCATCACATTCGGATGGACACGTTTCTGAAGCCTCACTCGAGCACAACGAAGGTAACAACGACGCTAACACAGACGCCGACGCCGGGAACCGCAATGCTAATCTGCCTCCTCCCCCTCCACCTCGTCATCACCAAAGGGCGACTCGATCTAATAGCGTTGCTGATGGCAGAGGCTTGCCTGATGGTAGAAGAGACAAGTGGCCTATGGACGGGCAGGGAGCGCCGCCTCCTCCAAAGCGTCAAACGGGGCGAATGGCTGCAGGAGACAGGACAGGTCCCTCAACCAATCCCCTAAGCAAAAAGGAGATGCTGTTAGAGCGAGCTCAAATTCTAGTAGAGCTGATAGCAATGGAGGAGGCCTACAATGTAGCACTAGCTAAAGAGAGAAAAGAGAAGAAAAATGGAAAAGGCCCCAAGGCTGAGGTCGCTGATACTGATAAGAAAGACACGGCCAAGAATGGGGGAAACAACAAAAATGGCAAGAATAGAACTAGGGCGACTGAGAAAGTGCCCGAAGCTTTCACTCCCTTAACAGTGAGTCGAACTGAGATAATGAATACGATCGAGCTAGGCCCATCTGCCCCAATGAACCCAGGAAATAAGTTCAGACGGGATAACAGCAAATACTGCGAGTATCACAAAGATACAGGCCACACTACAGAGGATTGTATGAGCCTGAAATGCATCATTCAGAGGTGGGTCGACCAGGGGAGGCTCGACGCGTATGTGAAGAGACCTCAGGCAGGTGGCGGTGAGCGAGCTACCGGTGGACCACAGGAGCCGAGGCAGCCTAGGCTAAACTTGGGGGTAATCACGGAGCAAGCCAGCAACACCGCCATAAAGCACAAAATTTTCCAGCTCAACAAAGCCCCTCATGTGCCGCCCAGAAGCTACATCAGGGATGAAATGATAAGCTTTTACCCAGACGAGCTAGCAACAAATGTGGCGGCTAGAGAGCAAGTTCTCGTTATCCCAGAATTAATTGATGGGTGTACGACGAGCAGACTCTTAGTTGACACGGGGGCCTGCAAAGATATTCTGTTTTACAAGACATTCCAGGAGATGGGACTCTCAAATGAGCAGCTAGAACGTTATGATGGTAGATTGGAAGGCTTCACCAACCACAGGGTCGATGCCAAGGGACAGATCGAGTTGGACGTCGACCTAGGCCAACATCCCTACAGTGTCATCTCCAAGGTAAAATTTATTGTCATTGATGTGAATAGTGATTATGCTGCTATTCTTGGTATCCCTGGCCAGGTCGCACTTGGAATGGTGGCCTCAATCCCCCATCAACGAGTTAAATTCCCTACGCCACCTGGAATCGACTGTGTACAAAGTACAGCTCGAGCATAACTTGATCATGTCCTTCGAAAAAGAAAAAAGAGGGAGCTAGAGATTGAAACTGCGGAGGGATACTTGAAGCTATCTAAGTCTGTCACCAAAACTACTCGACTATCTACGATCACCTGCGTAGAAGAGGAGACCTATCACTCACATGACGAGGTCATGACTGAGCCGACACGTCCCTCTACAATCACAACGGTCGATTCAGATACAGTTATGATCGACCAAGTCTTCATAGGCGAGCTATGCCTCCAGATCGACAATAACTCGGGGGCCACCACCAGTGAGATCGCAGATGAGCTAGATGACATGATCGTCGAGGAAGCTCCACACTTGGGGGGCAAGGAAAGACGGAAGGTTCGAGAGATCATTATCGAGACCCTGTAATTCAGAGATGGTCCGGAGCTGGAAGCAGTGATAGCAAACCTCTCCTATCCCGAGCAAAAAATTCAGATTGGAAAGCAGTTGTCACCTGAGGAAAGATTGGAGATTGTTGAGCTACTCAATGAAAGCAATGACATTTTTGCCTGGCAAGTAGAAGACATGAAAGGGATCAAGGAAGAGGTCGCCGTTCACAGGCTGGAGGTCAACCCGACCATAAAACCCAAACCTCAGAAGCTGAGAAGCTTTGCTCATGACAAAGAGGAGGCTATAAAACTCGAGGTACAAAAGCTTTTAAGTGCAGGTTTCATAAAGGAAGCTACTCATACCACCTGGCTAGCTAATGTGGTCATGGTGAAAAAATCTAACGGCAAGTGGAGAATGTGTGTCGACTTTACCAATCTTAACCTTGCTTGCCCAAAAGACAGCTATCCTCTACCTCGAATTGATAAGCTCGTTGATTCCATTGCTGGACATTCCACACTTAGCTTTCTCGATGCCTATTTAGGCTATCATCAGATCAAAATGCATGAAGATGATATTGTGAAGACGGCGTTTCAAGCTGCTGGAGGCATTTACTGCTACAATATGATGCCATTTGGATTAAAGAATGCAGGAGTAGCCTACCAAAGGATGGTGAACAGGGTCTTTGCTTCACAGATTGGCCGAAACATGGAGGCTTACGTCGACGACATGGTCATTAATACAAATTCCTTGGTTTTATGGTGTCACAGCGAGGTATCGAAGCCAATCCAGAAAAGATCAAGGCTCTGGTCGACATGCAAGAGCCCACAAATATAAAAGAGATGCAACGACTCAATGGTAGGGTGGCAGCCCTAGGTCGATTTATAGCCAAGTCGACGGAAAGATCCCTCCCCTTCTTCAAATCTTTGAGGGGGACGAAAATTTTTGAGTGGAAGGCCAAATGTCATTCGTCGTTCCAACAGCTCAAGGAGTACCTCGCTACTCAACCTCTATTGAGCAACCCGACCATTGGCGAGACTTTGTTCGTATATCTGTCTATGGGTGACCAATCAGTTGCAGCTGTCCTAGTTCGAGAGGAAGATGGGCTTCAGAAGCCCGTGTATTATGTTAGCAAGGCTCTATCCGGTGTTGAAGGCAGATATTACAACGCAGAGAAGGTTGCATACGCCCTAGTAGTGGCCTCAAGGAAGCTACGATATTATTTCTTGGCTCACCCCATTGTTGTGCTCACAAATGCACCTTTGAAAAAGATTCTACACAAGCCGGAGAGTTCAGGTCATTTGCTCAATTGGTCAATTGCTCTCACAGAATTCGACATCGAGTATCGACCTCGAAAGGCATTGAAGGCTCAAGCCTTGGCTGACTTCTTGGTCAAGCTGACGTTCACCAAGGGAGATAGCGAGGTGCGAGCTCAGAAGGAGAAAGTTAAAGGAAAAGAGCTGGAGTCCCAGCCCGTCACTAGTCTACCCGACGACTGCTGAAAGGTGTACTCAGACGGGTCAGCAACGGAGAATGTTAGTAGAGCTGGGATAGTATTGATTGAGCCAGAATCTGGAACAGTCTATGAGGAAGCATTGAGGTTCAGGTTTGAAGCTTCCAATAACCAGGCAGAGTACGAAGCTTTGGTCGCTGCCATTGAATACGCCAAATGTTTTAGGGCGATTAAGATCATGGCATATTGTGACTCCCAGCTAATAGTCAACCAGGTCAGAGGAGAGTACGAAGTACTGAACTCTACTCTAATCAAATACTGTGACTTGGTAAAGGAATTGATAAAAGACTTGGAATTTTGGGAAATTCAGAGGATTGTTCGAGAGGACAACGAATTGGCCGACCTACTCTCGAAACTAACTACCTCGGACGAGCCACATGAGGAACCTATCTCCTACCTCGAGCAGCCAGCGTATGAAAGAGTCCAAATTCAGTGCGTGGAAGATACGTCGAGAAACTGGGTTTATGACAAGTGTTGGATCGAAGAAATGAAGGCATACTTGGAGACAGGCGAGCTCCCTGAGGACGAGAAGACATCTCAAGATATCAAAAAGAAGGCTCCAGGATATGTTATTCAAGGAGATATGCTATTCAGGAGGTCATACACCAAGCCATTGTTGAAATGCATTCACCCCCAACAAATTACTTAGTTAATGCACGAGGTGCATAGTGGGGCTTGTGGTGGACACCCGGGGGCCAGAACTTTGGCCGACAAGGCGATTACTGTTGGGTTATGCGGCCACACATGAGAGCTGACACTCACGACTTTGTTCAGCAATGTGACCAGTGTCAAAGGTTTGCCAACCTGCCTCATCTGCCTACGACGGAGCAAACTTCGGTGATTGCTGCTTGGCCGTTTGATATGTGGGGCGTCGACTTGATTGGACCCTTCCCTCTCGCCCGTGGAAACTGCAAGTACGTGATCGTGGCTATTGATAACTTCACGAAGTGGGTCGAAGCCAAACCTTTGGCCAGAATCACAGAAGAAAATGCCATCAATTTCATTCATGACTTCATCTGGTGTCGATTTGGGATCCCTCGAGCTATAGTCTCATATAACAGCCTACATCTCCCGGGCTTTCGAAGAAGAAATGAATCGAGTAGGGATCAAGCATTGACAATCATCTATTGCCTATCCTCAAGGCAATGTGCAAGCTGAAGCAGCGAATAAGCTCGTCCTATCTTCACTTAAGACGGGCATAGTTGGTCGACGTAGCAACTGGTTGGACGAACTCCCCCTTGTTCTTTGGGCAGTTCGCACAACCATTCGGGGGCCTATGGGGGAAACCCCATTCGCTCTTACATATGGGTCAGAGGCTATGGCACCAGCCGAGCTGCGATTTTCTACAGCCAGAGTGGTCTTCTTCGATCAAGAGCAGAACGACACCAACAGATTGATCGACTTGGATTTGATTGACGAGAAGCGAGATACAGCTTACTTACGAATGGTCAACTACAAGTAGAGGACAAAGAGTTGCCATGATAAGAAGGTGAAGACGAGATCATTCCAAGTAGGCGACCACGTGCTAAGAAGGATTGAGGCAACAGGAAGGAGAACTCAGCAGAACAAGTTATCTCCCAACTGGGAAGGTCCCTAAATTGTTACTCGAATTATCAAGGAGGGAAATTACATGATTGCCCACCCAGGTGGTGTAGAGTTGAAGCACCCATGGCATGCTACCCATCTTATCAAGTACTACTTCTAGTACTACTTCTAGTTCAGCTTTCTAGTCCAGCTTTCTAGTTCAGCTTCAAAGATTAGTTCAGTTTTTGAAGTTTGAGTTCGTTATAGTTTTAGCTCTCCACTTTTGATGTAAGCATGCTTCTACTTCAATAAAAGTTGCCGTTCTATTCGACCCAACATTGTGTTGCACTTTACATTAATTTCAACAGACTCGATTCATAATCAGTCTCGTTCTAACAAGCTCAATTCTTAATCAGCTTCGTTCATTCAACAAGTCCGACTCTTAGTCGACTTCGTTCTAACAAGCTCGATTCTTAATCAGCTTCATTCATTTAACAAGTCCGACTCTTAGTCGACTTAGTTCTAACGAGCTCGACTCTTGGTCAGCTTCGTTCATTTAACAGGTCCGATATCTAGGCCGATCTCGTGCTGACAAGCTCGACCTTTGGTCAGCTTCGCTCTCTTAAACAGATTCGACTCTTAGTCAATCTCATTTGAAAAAACTATACAAGTCCAAAGTCAATTGAGTTATCAAAAAACCAGTCCGACCAAAGGCTTAGGGCGACTTATTTGTCCTATTAAATCTAGCTCGACATACATGCTGGAATCAAAAGCATATAACTCAAAATGATAGAAAGTCAGCTACGATTGAATAAAGGTTTAGTCCCCCTAAAACGGGCCAAGACTAGAACTAACAAAAAGTTATAAGTCAAGATGCCTCCCAAAAATAGGGCCCAGGCATAAGCATTTACAAAGCAAAAATAAATATTGTTTGGAACTTGTTCTTTACACAACCATTCAAATTAAAAATCAATCAGTGGGATTAACTTCGACTTGATCGCTGGTGGAGGCTGGATCGGCGTCAACTTGGTCGCTTGCAGCAGCTGGCTCACCCAAATCATTCCCTTGTTGATCAGGATAAACTACTTTTCTCGAGTCTGAAATGGTGTACTTTGGAGTATCCTCTTCAAAGGCCAGCTCATCAGGTTCCTCAAGCTCCGCCAAAATAGTATTGAAGTTGACAGGCTCGATGGGATGAGGGACCCAAGGTTCTGCTTCTGCATCCATGTCATCTTGTACAATATTAAGCAAGTCATTATCATTGTAAGGCACCAGATGGTGACCTTGGCGAGCTGCTGTGTTATATAGATCCTACGAAGCCCACTTGGCCAATTGCTCGACCGAAATGTTAAAAGAGGGATCTACCACAATACCTCGAGCCATATGGCTCTGACCCATGTCAAAAAAATCCTTTTGCCTTTTCTGTGACGTAATCATGGAGCTCGTCACTCTCCTTATAAGCTTTCACCGCCTCCTTGCCGGTAGCTTCCTTGGCAGTATTCACCGCGACAGTCAGCTCGATCTCCCACTATTGGCGAGCAGCCTTGAGATCGTCGATTTACTTGGTTAGCATCGAGTTATTTTCCTCCATGGTCTGGGTCGCCACCTCTAGATCTCGGTCGACCTTCGCCTTGTCTTCTTTAAGGGTGGCCAGCTCCTTCTGGACCTTCCCCAGCTTTTCCCAAGTCTCCTCCTTGTCCTTCAAGGCAGCATCCTTGACAAGCTTCAGAGCCTCATATGCCTCGTCCAAGTCGGTGTGGTTCTCCTTCAACTTGTCATGATCCTCCTTCAATTTGGCATGGTCTTCCTCCAGCTTATTCAATTCTTCATTTTTACGAGCTAGCATGGACTTGGCCAGCTTTTCTTGCTCTTCTGCATCCTTTCAGTAGCTGGTAGATAGCTCTATCATTGCAAGGGACTGAAACGCCGAGTAAAGAAAGGAGATTAGATCGATCAAAATTAGGTCGAAGGTCCTAGACAAATGAAAGACTGTGATACAAAAAGATTACAAGTGTTACCTCGGAGTGGGCCAACCCGGACCTAGCTGTAAGTAACCAAATTCGAATCGTCAAAATCCGTTAGAAAGTTAACCGGAATCCATTAACTGGCCCGCTCCAGGTTAACCGGAACCCGTTAAGCTCCCCGTTCTCAAGTCAACAAGACATCCCGGGACTGCCCCTTGCATCCCGACGTCGAAACGTACTTAACACACGTCATCGCACGTAAAAGTACGGCTTTCCCTGAAAAACACACTTTCCGGCACTTTTCGGGGGCGTTTCGAACATTTTTCGGACTGTTATTTTAAAAACGGACAAAACCGGGACCCGGGAACGAACTCCCACACAGCCTGGTGAGTCATGGGACACGTGACACGCATGCCACCTCCCTCTAGTCAACCTTCAATCAAAAATCAAGGAGAAAAGACTAAAATACCCCTGGTATGCAGTCTCAGTCCGACCGGACTCCTTTGCAGACTTTCAGAAATTGCCAGCAAGTCCCTCCAATTTCCAAAATTTCACAAAACCCCCTAGATTTCAGGCTAAGTCCGTCCGGACTCATGCTGAAATTTCACCTATAAATACCAAGGCTATCAAATCCATTTGAAGAACAAAATTACTCTCCATTTTCACCATAGCCACGGCCCAACTGAGTTTCACCCCTTCCCGAGCTCCCGTTTCATCTCGATTTGCGTGAAACCTCCGTATTTCGATCAAAAACGCCCCTGACCACCTTAAAACACCATCTCAAACCACTTTTCGTATCTCGTATACACCCCCAAGCAAAAGGAGTCGACCCTAGCCATAGGTATAACTCCCTCTCCCTAATCTCTCGTTCCGCCTCGGTTTACGCGCCAATCGCTATAACCGTTTCGGACGAACATTATTGAAATGTAGACGCCTCCGTCTAATGGGGTCCGATACATTTTAGC
The DNA here is from genome assembly GCA_022495995.1 of Adenophora triphylla var. japonica. Classification (NCBI taxonomy): domain Eukaryota; kingdom Viridiplantae; phylum Streptophyta; class Magnoliopsida; order Asterales; family Campanulaceae; genus Adenophora; species Adenophora triphylla. The sequence continues at coordinate 334,465 of JAFEMH010001864.1, read as the reverse complement.
CCCTAGATCCTCTTCTCTTCCCATAAGAGATGTAATCTCGGGTTAAAACGGCGTTCCGGCCTCGTTCCATTTAAATTTCTGTCATTTACAATTCCGAATCGATCGATCCGTCGAACGTCATTTAAATTTCTGTCATTTACAATTTCGGACCGTTTGATCCGTCGAACGTCATTTACATTTCATGCAACTTTACAATTCCGAGTCGTTTGGCTCGTCAATCGTCATTTACAATTTCGGATCGTTTGATTCCGTTGATACCGCACTTTAAATACTGTCATTTACAAAGTCCGACCCGTTTGGATCGTGATAGTATTTACTTTTCAAAGTCCGAGTCGCAACCCGATTCGTTGATCGCATGTCATTTAATACGTTTTTTCCCGTAAAAATCGTTAACAATAATGCCCGGTTCAAAACCAGAGTTCGACATTCGAACTCTCTTTCAAAATGCACGAAATGACGTTTAGCAGCCAAACGCTCATCTTCAAACTTAAAAGCCGACATTTGACATTCAAAATCATTTAATACGTTTTTTCCGTAAAATCGTTAACAATGACACGCCCGATTCAAAATCGGAGTTCGACCTTCGAACTCTCTTTCAAAACGCGCGAAGTGACGTTTGGCATCCAAACGCTCATCTTCAAACTCAAAATCCGACGTTTGACATTCAAACGCTCTTTTCTTAAAAGTCAACATTTGACACTTAAGTTAAGCGGTTAAAATCAGCATTCGCGCCACTTTTCCTAAAAACTACAATACCGACGTTTGTCATTCAAACGCTCGCCTTTTCAAACAAGTCACCTAATCAACGTTTGACATTCAAACCAAGATTAAGCTTGTCATTCAAGCCCCCATTTCAAAATGCAAACACACACACACACGCACACATTTTCGAGAAAGATAGAAAGACTCGTCATACGAGGCGTTTCGGGTGATCTCGTAATACTCTTCCCGAAACGTAATGTGACCTCCGAACCTAACAATCTCTGGTACCAAAAAAAAGCTTTTTACTCATTTTTGCTACCAATAAAAATGACCCCCCATTTTCAAAGCCTTTTCCTAAGTTTTTGCTGCCAATAAAAACGACACCATTTTCACAAAAGCCGTTTCTCAAAGTTTGGGCTCAAAATACAAAAACCGCGTGGCGACTCCTCTCCTTCCCAAAAGCGAGGTCTCAGACACCAACCCTCCGCGAAAGACAACCGCGCTTTTCGCGTCCGCGCGAAAATCCCCGGGTAATTTCACTAGCATGACGGGCTTCAGGAGTCAAAGCTCTATTAGTGCATTTCTTGACCAAATCTTGATCAGCTGCTCTCCTTACCACCACCTGATCGTACTCCAGCTCGGGATACTCTCTAGCCAAGCAATTCACCCCAGTAAGAGGAGTAACTTCACTCAACTCATCTACTCGAGCTTGAACTAGCTTGGCGTAAGAAACCTGGATAGGAGAAAACAGGGAGCCCCTAGCATCAGCGTCCGCTTGCTCAGTAGCACCTACCTGCTCAGATGGCGGGTTAACCTTGGATTTATTGGTTCTGATTTTCTTGCTGAGGGGAGCATCATCATCCTCTTCCTCCTCGTCAATGTCTATAACATGCGACCTGGTCCTAGACTTAGCCTGGGACTTGGCTTTAGTCTGAGCCTGGGACCTGGTTTGGACAACCTCCCTCACCGGCTCCAAAGCTTTCTCGGCCTCATCAACATCAGCAACATCGACCCCTTGGGCATCTTCTCCAGCTCGCTCTTCCCCCAGCTCCTCAAAATCATCTTCCACAGGAATGAATTGGGTAGTCTCCTGGTCAACCAGTTTCAGAAGCTCATTGCACTTGGTCCCCTCTGCCTGGCGGTTTTCTCGGGCATTGGCAGCCCCGCAACTCCTCTTGCTTTTCCTAATGTCGATAGCTCGGCCCATATTAGCCTCTTGAGCAGGAGTCAGAACTGCACAAAACCAAAGCAACAAAGTATTAGCTCGACAATTCAAGAAAGTTCTATGTACAAGCTACGAGTTCTACATACGAGCAAATTATCTACAAGCTAACAGTTATAACAACATATTCTGCGTATGAGCTAAAAGTTCTACGTACGAGCTAGATATGTACAAGCTACGAGATCTACATACGAGTAAATTATTTACGAGTTGAGAGTTACACGTACAATTCAAGCAAGTTCTATGAACGATCTCAAAAATTCTACATACGAACAATGAAAAGACGAGTAAATTCTTACCACCAACGTGCTCCCCATTATCTTTACAGTAATTGGGCGTCTTTTGACAAAGTGTGCATTTCTTCTCAAATCTACCCAAGGCATGGGTAACCCAATCAGGATATATCGTGCACCTTACAACGGGGACCAGAGGCACCACATCCCCATCTCCAAGCATCATCCCAGCCTGGATGTAGTTATTCTTGGTAGTTCCTAAAACCTTCCAGCTGATGGGTCCCTTATCAGCCAGCTCAACCAATCTCTTATACAGATCGACATGCCAGTAGGGCTCCCAATAATCCTCCTCTCTCACTAACTTGGAGCCAGTATTGGGTAAAGGGAACTCCCATCCTAACCTACTCTCCACCACATCCACATGGGAGCTCCAACCACTAGCCTTACCAGGAAGGTTGACAAATAACTTAGGGGAATTTGGCTTGGAGGGAGTGCTGATCCCTGAGTCGACCTTATCAAATTTGACACTAAAAAACTCCCTAAAGACCCTCATACAGGGCTCGTACCCCAGAAAGCGACACACCATAGCAAAACAGACCAAAACTCTACAAGTATTGGCTCCCAGCTGGAGGGGTAGGGCATTCATGCACTCCAAGAACTCATTTATGAATGGATCCAAGGGCAATCTCAGGCCAGCCTCAAATTGGCCATAGAAGAAGGCAACTCTAGTAGAATCCTCCTTATAAGTACCACCGAACTGGGCCATAAAGTCCTTCTTGCTATAAACGGTTACGTCAAACTCTTCCTTGTCCACCTCACAGAAGTTGTAAATCATTTCTAGCCGAGATGGAAAGTTTTGCTTCCCTCTGCGTGGCCTAGGAGCCATATAGCCCCTGTCATTCCTCCCAGGCACAACGGAGGACTCGAAGGCGTTAACAATGCGTGGACTTGAGGAGGTCGAAGCTGAAGCTCCCACTTGAGTCGTCATATCTGTATAAGAAGAAGAGGAAACAGGGGAATCAGTCCTATGTGCAGTCTCAAGGGACCTAATAGACATACTAAGGGGCGACCTAGATTCCCCCGGAAATCCTGCTCCATTCCTAAGAAGAGAGGGTTTGTTGGGACCTTGGACGTAGAACACAGATATGTGGTCAAGAAGCTCGTGGAAAAGATTAAAAGACACTACTCTTGGGTCGTTCGTCTCTAAGGCACCTAAATTTTCTCCTACAGGCAACCCTAACTCGTTGAAACGCAAACCCCAGCGAGTCAAAATTGAAGAACATTCCTCCACCGTCATCTCTCTCCATACCCCATTTAAGTGTTTATAAGCTCTCCGATTGACATTACAGTAGCCATACCAAGCTCCGGGTTCACTGCTAAAAGTCCTAGCCATGGTGAAATCAAAGAAAGCGCAGAAATTAAGCCGGAATACTAAGAGGGAGAGGAATACCTTAATCAGTTCGAACGAAGAAGGGTTATGGCAGAAGACGAAGGTCCCAATAAATCCAATTGCTATTTCAGTTGCCGTCGCCGGAGTTATGCAAGAGTCTGGAGAGAGTAAAAGTTCGAAAAGGAGAAGGATTTGGGTATTTATATTTTCCGAAATTGAGGAGGAAAAAGAAAAAATTCAAACGTTATTTTCCTAATTAAATGTGGAAAACAGTTCCCAAGGCAGTTCCCAAACGTCAAAACAGTAATGATTGCAAAATACGGCGCTCCCAACGATCCAACCGTTCAACAGTCAACGATCAGGATTGAGCCACGTCACCATCAGTCGAGTAAACATCAACTCAAGCATCGACCTGCGAGTTACCGTAAGCTTCATCAGAGTTTCTTTAACTTCCTGGTCGACAAAGTCAACTCAAAAAGTTGGGGGCCACTGAACAGACTAAAAGTGACAAGCTAGGCCCAGCGAGTAAAGCCCAATCATTTATCTACTATTGCCACCACATTCTCAGTGGGCTAGGCCCAAGGCCCACCTTCATGATCAGTCGACTTAAGCTCATTGTCCGACCTACAAGGTCCCAACCTAGCTTGGTCCGACTCTACGATCTAGATTCTATTTCGGGTACGGTCCAGCCCTACCCATCAGTCAGGTCGACCTAATCCCAACAGGCGACCTCGACCTGCCAAGCAAGCGTCGACCTACTGGGTCCAGGCGCACGTACTACTCTTTCCATAACTGGCTCCCTACAAATCAGGAGCCACTCACGGACACAATCTCCAGACACGTAACTATCCCACAAATTACGGGATTCATGAAGTCCTACCAAAAATACCACCCTCATCAAACAGCTATAAATACATAACCACTACAACGGTTTTGAGGTAACTGCAATTTTGTCATTTGAATCTCTTTGTTCAATACAATATTTGCTCTCCGAAACACCATACTTACTCTCACGCCCTAGGGTATAAGCCGGAGACCATCCGGCTAGTCGTGGGTTCTGATTTCAGGTCAAGGAGCCAGGTGATTGGTCTTGCCACGTGGACGGAGATTGATAACGGCACGATTCTTGCAGCATCAGTTATCTTTTCATTTATCAACATATAAATATATAGATACAAATGAGAGTTTAAAAACCTAGATAAATACAAGGGAAGATATACACAATCATGAATAAAAAAAAAAGATATGCTAAATCACTTAGTCAACTATCTAAATTATAGGAAATAAATGAATAAGAAAATAACAGAAAATATTCTAACTATCCAAAATTGGTGGAGGATCATTGGATCCTTTACACGCCCCCGCAAGATGGACGGTCCGTGAGTGAGGCCAATCTTGGAGATGAGAGAGACAAACTGAGCCCGTGAGAGTGGTTTTGTGAGTGGGTCGGCAAGTTGATATTTGCCGGATATATGTTGAACACGAAGGTTTCGAAGCTGAACTTGCTCTCGTACAAAGTGGAAGGCGAGAGCTAAATGTTTCATACGGGAGTGAAAAATGGGGTTGGCGGAGTAGTTGGTGGCGCCAAGATTGTCACTGAACACTACTGGTGGTGCTGAAGGGCGGATGCCGAGCTCAGCTAAAATGTTGCGAACCCAGAGAAGCTCGGCAGTGGAGGCAGCAATGGCACGATACTCGGCTTCGGTTGAGGAGCGAGCAATAGCTCGTTGCTTTTTGGAAGACTAAGTAACTGGATTACGACCTAAGTAAACAATAAAGCCAGTGGTTGAGTAGAAGTCGTCTTTGTCCCCTGCCCAATCGACATCACAGTAAGCATGGAGAATGGGTGGGGAATGTTTGAAAATCTGAATGCCCAGGTGGATGGTTCCATGAAGGTAACGAAGTAACCATTTGAGAGCGGACCAATGGTTTTCTTGTGGGTGGTGAAGGAATTGAGCTAGCTTGTTAACTGGGAAGACAATATCCGATCGCGTGAGAGAAAGATATTGGAGGCTTCCTAGGATGGCTTGGTATTCAGAGGGATTGCAGATGGGAGTATGAGGGTGGGCCGAGAGAGGAGGGTAGGTGGACATGGGTGTGGGGGAAGGTTTAGAGTTGTCCATGTTATGGCGGGTGAGGAGATCGCTAATGTATTTTGTTTGAGAGAGGATGATGTCATGAGGATTGGGTGTAATCTCGACTCCAAGAAAATAGGAAAGAGGACCAGGATCCTTAAGAGAGAAGCGAGAAGCAAGATGATCAATGAAGGTTTCAAGAAAGGAGGTGGAAGGGCTCGTAATGACAATATCGTCAACGTAGACTAGTAGAAGAAGGTGGTGGGAATTTTTGTGGAAGGTAAAGAGAGATGGATCGGCAATAGAGGGGTTGAAGCCGAAGGAGATGAGGAATTGTTTGAGGGCGGTATACCAAGCAAGAGGTGCTTGTTTAAGGCCATAGATGGCTTTGGAGAGTCGACACACATGAGAGGGTTTTGTGGAATCTTGGAAATCGGGGGGTTGTGACATGAAGACGGTTTTAGAGAGGCGGCCTTGGAGGAAGGCATTGTTCACATCAAGTTGGTGGAGGGGCCAACCCTGGGTGATGGCTAGAGAAAGGATGAGACGTATAGTGGCGGGTTTGACTACGGGACTAAAGGTTTCAGAATAATCAAGGCTGGGTCTTTGGTGGAATCCTTTGGCAACAAGATGGGCTTTATATTTGTTGATGGTATTGTCGGGGTTGTATTTGATACGGAATACCCATTTGCACTCGACAATGTTTGGTGCTTCATGGGAAGGAACTAAGGACCAAGTTTCATTACGCATGAGAGCGGTGTACTCCTCACACATAGCTTTGTACCAATAAGGCGTAGAGAGGGCCTGTTTAGTGGTGGTGGGAAGGGAGGAAGGAGAGGAAAAGGGCTGTGAGATTAACATACTTAGGATTAGGTTTTCGGATGCCATGGGAAAGGCGGGTTGTGATTGTGCGGGTGATTTGGGGCTGATTTGTGGTGACTGGAAGTGGCTCGGCCTGGGCAGTTTGATTGTTGTTGTTGCTTGGGTCAAAAGAGGTAGAAGGGAGTGGGTTGGTGTCAGAGGCGGAAGCAGGAGGGGGTGGATCTGTGGTTCGGTAGTAGTAGGAGAGGAAGGTGGCAGAGTGGGATTTTGAGCAGGAAGCTCGGCTGGATGATGTGTGGGCTGTGGTAGTATAATAGGGATAGAAATGGAACACCTTTCAAAGGGGGTAATGGTTTGAGAAAGAGTGGTTTTTGTGGTGAGAGAAGTGTATGGAAACTCTATTTCGAAAAATCTTACGTGGAGTGAAGTGTATATTTTGTGAGTTGTGGGATCAAGACAATGGTAGGCACTTTGGGTGGGGGGATAGCCTATAAAGATGTACGGGGTTGACTTGGGAGCTAATTTATGCGGTGCGTAGGGTTTAATCCATGGGTAGCAAAGGCACCCAAAGCTTCTTAATTTTGTATAGTTCGGAGGGGTTTGAAAAAGTCGGAGATAGGGTGAATCATTATGGAGGGTGAGAGTGGGTAATCTATTGATGAGATAGGCGGCAGTTGTGAGAGCGTGGGACCAAAGAGAGAGGGGGAGTTTTGCATGGGATAGAAGGGAGAGAGCGGTTTCAACAAGATGTCGATGTCGCCTTTCGGCAAAGTCGTTATGCTCGGGAGTATGGGGTGGAGTGGTGAGGTGAGTGACTCCGTTTTGAAGCAGAGAGGGAGTGAGTTTTAGGTATTCACCACCATTGTCGGAGAAAAATTGAATGATGGGTCGGGAAAAGTATTTTTCTACGATAGCTTTAAAGCGAGTAAAAGTGGCAAAAGTGTCAGATTTATTTTTGATTGGGTATAGCCAAGTAAATTTGGTAAAATGGTCTACAAATATCTCATAATATTTGTAATTGTCATATGAGTAAATTGGTGAAGTCCACACATCAAAAAAATGAGTTTAAGAGGAGCATGAGTGACAAGAGAAGAAGTAGAGAATGGGAGTTTATGGCTTTTATTAATATTGCAAGGATTACAGGAATTGAAATTACCAAACGGAATGCGTAAAGAAAATTTCTTATTTAAATGGGAGACAATAGGGGGGAGGGGTGTCCTAGTCTATGATGCCACGATTGAAGAGATATTGAGGTGCTTAGATGAGCTTGGGGCGATTGAGGATGCCAGAGATAGATTCCACGATCAGTTGTTCCGTGGAGAAGAATGCGGTGAGTCGAGATTTCCTTGATAAGAAAGGAAGAGTGTGAGAATTCAATAAGTGCATTATTATCTTTGCAAAATTGAGAAATGGAGAGAATATTTCGAGTGATAGAGGGAACATGCAAAACATTATTGAAACGAATATTGGAGTGGGAACAAGAAATAGAAAAACTACCTATATTGGCAATCGAAAGGGATGATCCATCACCAATAATGACTTCATCGCTTCCATCATAAGGGTGGTGAAGGGAGAGAGTGGAGAGAGTATTTGTGAGATGGTGCGTAGCATCGCTGTCGACTAGCCAAGAAGTCGGAGATGAGGAGTGAGGGGCATAAGCCGTGTGAGCTTGGGGATCATTTGGAGTGTGGGTGTTACGGGGCGAGCGGCCGGAAGATGGGGGTGGAGGGAAGACAACACTTGGATAGTCGCGTTTGAATTGACGACACTGAGAGATCACGTGTCCAACAAACCGACAGTATTAGCATTTGCCTTTGAAAGGCACGGAAGAGGAGGAGGAGGGGGTGCGGTTTTGAGGTGGTGTGGGCAGAGGATTCGGCTGGCTTGAGAAATGGCGAGAGTGAGCATGGTGGGATGGGGAGGGTGCATGGTGGGAGAGATGGGCAGACATGGGAAGGATAGGTTGAGTGGGTTGTTATTTTAGGGAGAGCTCATGGTGAATGAGCTTTTCATGAAGAGCTTCGAAGGTGATGAGATTGTCTCTAGCACGGATGGAGTCGATGATTGGTTTGTAAGAGTCATAGTCTAGGCCTTTTAGAACTTTGGCAATAACGTCTTCGGAGTCCATGGGTTTGCCTAGAATTGCAAGTTTGTCGGTGCATGATTTTATGGATTGCATATAGTCTGTGATGGAGAGAGAGGATTTGGTGATAGAGTCAAGATGGTCTTTTAGTTGGAGAATATGACCACGCGAAGGGTTTGCGTAGGTCGTTTTGAGGATATCCCAAGCTTCATGAGAGGTGGTGGCTTGATAAACAAGGAGTGCGACTGATGTGTCAAGGGTTCATAAGAGGGCACTAAGTATGAGGCGATCTTGCCTGTTCCAGGTATTTAGAGCAGGGTTTTTGGTGTCCTTGCCATCAACTTGGATGGTTTCGAGAGGGGAGAGATGGGAACCATCTACAAAACCGAGGAGGTCCAAACCGAAAAGAAGGGAGGTTACCTGGGAGGACCAGCAGAGATAGGTGAGAGGTGTGAGCGTCTTGCATTGAGAGAGGTTAGCGAGTAGAATGGGGTGGTTTGGTTCGGCGGTGTTAGGGATGGTGGAAGAGGACTGATTTGCCATGGAGAAAAGGGTGGTGGGCGGCGGAAAGAATAGGGAGGCATGAGGGATTTGAAAAAGGAATTCGGATCAATGAGCTCTGATACCATAAAATGGTTTTGGCAAAAGTTATCTTTTCATTTATCAACATATGAATATATAGATACAAATGATAGTTTAAAAACCTAGATAAATACAAGGGAAGATTTACACAATCATGAATACAAAAAATAGAGATATGCTAAATCACTTAGTCAACTAGGAAATAAATGAACAAGAAACTAACAGAAAATATTCTAACTATCCGAAATTGGTGGAGGATCATTGGGATCCTTTACACACTACTCCCTCCGTCCCCAACCTAAGTGCACAATTTTCATTTTGGGCATCCCAAATCTACGTGCACATTTCCTAAAATGGAAAGAAATTTTTACTATTCTCTCCACTAATTTTCTCTCATATATTATTTTAATATTCACAACACCATTATAATTTACTATTCCCCCCACTTATTCTCTCTTCTATTTTACTTTCACACTCACAATACTTTTAATATGATACTCCAGTCTTAATTTACGTGAAAAGTCAAAGTGTGCACTTAGGTTGGGGATGGACGGAGTATATTAGTAGGAATTATTTGAGTTGAATAAATTTGTCGTCGGTCCCACATTTATTCCAATCTCCTAAATAAATTGAGGCCTATTTGGGAGGTCGATTTGGCCAAGTCTTAGGCAAAGACTTCAATCAGGCAAAGTTTTACCAATTGCAATGGGTCCAAATCCTTATCGACCCCAACTTGTGCCGAAGGAGAAAGGAATGCACATCAATTGTGAGTTCAGTGAGCAAAACAAAAGGAAATCGATAAGAAATTCAAAATTAGAGCAATGTTTCATCATCATAAATTCGTAATACTAAAATCACCCATAATCAGAATTCCATTTGACAGAAGAACACAGTGAAACTGAATTGAAAATCATACTATCAAACTGCACATTAGTAGAAACAATTTCAATCAAACTTCTTGGCAATGTTCTTGTACACAGCCGCACCTTGAACCACCATGCTAGCTACATCAGAGCAATTCTCAGGAACCACCATTGTTGTTCCCACCTTCAAAATCTGCTGATAAGCATCCAAATATTGCTCAGCCATCCTCAAACCTACCGCCTCTGCACCCCCACTCTCCAAAATTGCCCGGGAAACCTCTGAAATCCCTTCAGCTGTCGCCTGAGCATTAGCAATTATAGCCATAGCTTCACCCTCAGCTCGATTCACTTGATTAATGTTCTCAGCCTCAGACTCCATTATCACAGCTGCTTTTCTCCCCTCTGCAACATTAATGGACGACATTCGAACTCCCTCCGATTTCAAAACCCTGGCTCTCTTCTTCCTCTCTGCCTCTGCTTGCATCTCCATGGCTGCTTTGACGCCCTTGGGCGGAGTTATATCCTTGATTTCGTAACGTAAACACTCAATGCCCCAATCCCTGCGAAGGGGTCGCTCGTTGATGGAGTCGAGAATGTTCTTATTCAGTAAAACCCTCTCCTCAAACGTCTTATCCAGCGTGATCTTACCCAATTCACTTCGCATCACCGTCTGTGCAAGCTGAACCACCGCGTAAATCGGGTCTTCCACACCATACGACGCTAACTCAGCGTCAATAATTTTGACGTACAGCACGCCATCTATGTCGATCGGGACGTTGTCCTTGGTAATGGCGGCTTGATTGGAGATGGGAATGACCTGCTCTTTCATCAAGTGGACGTAATTGACCTTGTACACGATGGGGTAGAGGAAGTGGATCCCCGGGTTGAGAACTTCGACGAACTTCCCAAATCGCTCGACGATGTAAGCCTTCTTCTCCGGGACGATCTGGATACCGAAATTGAAAGGCGTCCTGAGCCGGTAAGAATCTGGTCCCCTGCTGTTCTTCTTGGTGCTGAAGCTGCGAACGGAGGAGATACCATTGCCGGCAAAGGGGAATTGTGTTGGATCGGAGAGAAGGGAAGGTGGTGGGGTTTCGGTGAACAGAGATGAAGATGGAGGTCTGGGAATGGTTGGAGATCCATGGAAGCTTCGAGTAGTGATTGATTTCAACGTGTTTAGGGATTTTCCTCTTAAGAAATTCATGATTTATCAAGAATTTGAGATTGATTTGTTGGGAATTTGTTCTTTGAATTGAATTGAGGAAGAAAAGCAGGGGAGGGAGGGGGGTTAGTTAAACCCTTCCTCACGTTTCTTGTTGAGCAAGAGGACTCATCACAAGATTTGTTTATAGTGTCCCATTAATTATGCACGAAATTTGAAGTCTATTTCGTGTACGACGCCGTTTGATGAACAGCAACGGATTACATGTGACACGTCACTCAAATTAATAAAAAACGTGTTTCGATTGATCCCATAATCTTGTATGCTTTTATATTTCTAATGATCATGATTGAAGCATCTCATTTTATTTTTATTGGTTGGTTTAAAAAGCTAAAAGTATATATAGGGCCCACTTAAGTGTAATCGATAAAAAAAAAATTACTTTTTTCGTTTTTAAATACTTCCTCCGACCCACCTCACTTAAGAAAACTTTTCATTTTGGGCGTCCCACTTCACTTAAGAATTCCCAAAATGAAAACCTTAAATCACTATTCTCTCCACTCATTCTCTCTCCTACATTATTTTAATACTCACAACATCATTATAATTTACTATTCTCTCCACTCATTCTCTCTCCTATTTTTAAATTACACTCACAATATTTACCTTATCCTTAATTTCCGTGCCATTTCGAAAATTCCTAAGTGAGGTGGGACAGAGGGAGTATAAACTAGTCTAACATTCGTGCGTTAAACGCACGATCAAAAAACTCTGACAAATAACAGAAACTATGAGAGCAAATTTATACGGGAAGACTGAAAATCTAAACAATCAAGGAGGAGTAGAGGACAATAGTTGAGCAACACGTGCATATACGTTTGAAATAAAAGAAGCAGATCAGGGTGAACCACTAAAGTGAATTCACAAGTTACTAAATTTAAGCAATAATTCAGCTATAAGTTTCTAATCATAGGCGAAAGAGAAAGGATTCTCAGCTATAATTTTAGAAAAACTTTAGAGACGTAAGCAACTATTATCAATTTCAAGAGAGCAAAAAATCAAATATTAAAAGAACAAAACAGTAATAGAAAGTTCTGAAAATGGTAACAACATGCACCACTGACTTACTCATATTTTCTAGAGAGGATTCTCAATACAAATAGAGCTCCGTAAACTTGCTGATCTTGCAAATTATGGTTGACCCAGTGCAAAAAAGTAGGCCATTGCTCTGGATAATCTACGTGAATAATTGTCTTCAGGCATTCACCTAACTAAGCCATGTAAGCAAGTGCAAACGATGTCATATACACATTGCTCGTGACAACAAATCCTAAATTGCATATAGCCAAAGCTACTTTCTTATTTTTCACCTCAACAATAGCAAAACATGGGCAATGAAAACAAGAATGTTCTGCCTAACTAAGTCCTTATCATCGGGCAATATCTTTGACTGCTCATCTACATACGAGAAGATTGAATAAAGCAAGCCTCAGAATCTTGCAAAATAAATTCAAGCAAATCGTGAATAAGCCTCAATATCCAAAAACAAAAAATGAATACCTATCGGGATCATGTGGGCACCAATTCCTTGCAATGAAGTTCTTGAATTGAATACTAGCAACCTGGCGTACACCCATGTCACAATTTCCATCTACAATGAACTGCAACAACGGCCTCACCAAATGTTGAGGCGCAAACTGAAACGAAACACAAGAGTAAACCATCAATTCAACAATCAGACTATGCTAAAAAAATCCAATATCAAAATGTTTTCATCCCACAATTGAACACATAATTCAACAACTGCTAAACAGGATAGGATACAGGTGAGTCCGAATTACATTCTCAGTCAATAATTTATCAACTTTCACCATATAAATAAATATAAAAAGCAAACCATCAATTCAACAATCAGACTATGCTAAAAAAATTCCAGTATCAAAATGTCACATTTGCACACATAGTTCAACAACCACTAAATCGGATAGGATACAGGTGAGCCCGAATTACATTCTCAGTCAATAATTTATCAACTTTCACCATATAAATCAATCTAAAAAGTAAAATTGGCACACAATGAGAGAGAGAGAGAGAGAGAACGTACCTGAGAGAATGCACTGATGAGCTCAGATGTAGTTGAATGCGTATATTTGGGGGAAATTGACAAAAAACGATTGTAAAATTGTTGTAGCCATGGCAAAAGAAAGAAGTGGAAGAGAGAGAGAGAGGCATCGACCATGGAAGAAGAGAGAGAGAGGGGCGGCCGCAACCATGAAGTTCTTGAATTGAATACTGGCAACCTGACGTACACCCATGTCGCAATTTCCATTTATAATGATCTACAACAGCCTCACCAAATGCTGAGGCGCAAACTGAAACGAACACAAGAGCAAACCATCAATTCAGCAATAAGACTATGCTAAAAAAATCCAGTATCAAAATGTTTTTGTTAGAGATATTATCCCACATTGGGAATTGACAAACCTTGCCTATAATATATAAAGATCCTGGGCTACTCCCCTTATCACCAATTGGTTTTAAGGTGGAACCTCAGACTTTAACATGGTATCAAAGCAGGTTCTTACTCGTGCAGGCCCAACGGCCCACGATGTTACTCCGCGCCACCCGGTTGATAAGTCCACGTTGTAAGCTTTGGCAAAGCCCGCTACACGTGAGGGGGCGTGTTAGAGATATTATCCCACATTGGGAATTGACAAACCTTGCCTATAATATATAAAGTCCTGGGCTACTCCCCTTATCACCAATTGGTTTTAAGGTGGAACCTCAGACTTTAACATGGTATCAGAGCAGGTTCTTACTCGTGCAGGCCCAACGGCCCATGATGTTACTCCGCGCCACCCGGTTGATAAGTCCACGTTGTAAGCTTTGGAAAGCCCGCTACACGTGAGGGGGCGTGTTAGAGATATTATCCCACATTGGGAATTGACAAACCTTGCCTATAATATATAAAGATCCTGGGCTACTCCCCTTATCACCAATTGGTTTTAAGGTGGAACCTCAGACTTTAACATGGTATCAAAGCCCTCACGTGAGCACATAATTCAATAACCACTAAACCGGATAGGATACAGGTGAGCCCGAATTACATTCTCAGTCAATAATTTATCAACTTTCACCATATAAATAAATCTAAAAAGCAAACCATTAATTCAACAATCAGACTATGCTAAAAAATCCAGTATCAAAATGTCACAATTGAACACATAATTCAACAACCACTAAATCGGATAGGATAGAGGTGAGTCCGAATTACATTCTCGGTCAATAATTTATCAACTTTCACCATATAAATCAATCTAAATTGGCACACAATAAGAGAGAGAGAACATACCTGAATTACGCAACCCTATAGGGGTATCAAAATTCAGTAGTCGTACCACCTTCACCATCAATCCTTGATGCTTTCACACTTCGCTTCAAAAAATCACCAACATAGTAACCATTTTACACCCCTTCGAGTCTAAATCAATAGTTTTCATCTGAAAGTTTGCATATGAATGAGAAAGAGATGAATACAAAAAATAAATTATAAACAAATTTATTTACGTAGCGTAACTATATTAAAAAAAGTTTCTACGAGTATACCCCAAAACACTCGCCATCTGCAATAAATATTTGGCACCCTGCGAATGAAAAAATATTTGAAAAGAAGGGGAAAATCAATAAATCCAATCAGCTACTAATTTCCTGTTGTATTTGTATGAATTTTCGTCTATAGTTGCATGGATTATGGCACCCTGCGAATGAAAGATTCTTTGAAAAGAAGGGGAAAAGAAATAAATCCAATCAGCTCCAGTTCATATAAAGATGTAAACATACATTTGCATAATTTATAGAGATAAAATGTAATGTTTACCTCGGCATCATGGAACATACATTCAGTGATATAGATGTTTTTCTTGTCCCAAAATTCAGAATTAGGGGTTCAGTTTCATATTAGAGATTTCAAATTTAGGGTAAAAGATTGAAATTTCTAATCTAAAATTGAAGCCCTAAATTGAAGCCCTAATTTTGAGTGTGGAAAAGGTTGAATTTGGGGGAAAATGGTGGTTATGCTAAAGCAAACAAATGGGTTACATGCACGGAAGCAAGCATGGTAAAAGAGTGAAGAGAGAAGAGAGAAGCGAGAGACAGAGAGAGAGAGAGAGGCTCCATGGAAGAAGAGAGAGGGGGGGAGACTATGGCAGAAGTGAGGATGAGGCGATGACGTCGTTGGTTGCAGTAGAGGGTGGGGATGTTTTTGGGGAAGAGGGAGTGACACTGGAGAGGGAGGAGATAGATAGAAGAGAGAGTGATCGAGAAGAGAAGAAACGAATTAGGGAATATTAAAAGACATCTTATTTTATACTCTATGAGTAAGGGTAGTTTGGGGATTTAGAAAATAGAGAAAGGGGTGTATTCAGTAATTAATATTAGGGGAGAATGAATCTAGTCTCTATTCAATTTAGGTGCTAGTTTGAGTGGGAAAATGGGGGGTGTGCTGATGTGCTTTGCACTTCAGCCTTTATTTAGTTATAAATAAACTAGTGAGTAACTCGTTGAAATTCGATGGGCATATTAAGGCTAATTATTCAAGGCACTTTTCTTTGATCTTCTTTCATGCGAGATACGGTGAGCCAAATCTTGTAGTCCACTTTTCGGCGTGCAGAGTTACCTTTCAATATTGGCATGCCATTGTCCATCACTTACACAATTTTTTTTATCATAATTCAATCAAGTTAATAAATAATAAATAATAAATAAGCAACGTTTATATTGAATTAAAAATGTATACTTGATTTACATAATTTCAATAAATTCCTAGTGGATTAATTATCCGACATATAACCTCTTTCTTTTAATTAGTTATGTGTAGTGCACATGACGAATTAAACATGCAAATCTCATTTTTTTAACTCGTTTGACTAACCCCAATTAAAATATTAACGAATCACACCTAAAAATTATCACAACCTAACTTCACTTTGTTTAAGGTCAATGATCCAATTTAATTTAACAATTGGATTTCTTAAAACATTCTTGCACAAACCAATTATCTTATGCAGAAATTTGTGTCCTAGCGAAAGTTATACTCCTACTTTCTTAGAAGTGTAATTTCCTGTTGACATTCTCAGTAATTCTAGTTTACAAATTCCTTGAGGCCTTTTGATAATTTGTAGATCAAAAGAAAGTAGTTTTTACAAAATTAACTTTAGTATTCCTTAAAAATAACACATCCGCAGATGCGCCTGTCACACACTTATGAAGGAAACAGTTGACAAAATGACATACTGACACGTTGGACAAACGTGACAAGAACACGAACACTTATCAAAGACATGAATTATTTCACCACATAATTATATTGCTAAGATACCACAAATACTGCGATGTTGTTATTTGCTTAATGGCCGCATGTGCAGGTGGTGCAGCTGCAGTTGGCTCCACACTTCCACTTTCCATCGTGCTCAGATGCTGAAACATCCATCACAACTGTTTTGACATAGATGCACAAAGTAATCAAGATCTTAACAACCCTTTTCCAGGTAATTTCGTGCCTATGAACACCTTAACATGATTGTGTGTGTGTACAGTGATCTGAAGAGCTCTTACCTCTTGTCAGTCTCGATAATGTCAATGCCATAGTTGTTTTCTTTCTTCCTGCATGGAATATAAGTTTCTAGGCTGTTAGATATAGAAGAATTATATAGCAGAGCATGAATAGAACAGTAGGCTGTCAGCCTGTCACTTACACGCACTGAGCCTTGTCAGCACAGTCACAATTGCCACAGATCGACGTGGTTGAGTAGTTGGAAATAATAGAAATTTAAAGCTTATAAGTGTTTGATTATCACTTCATTACTCTATCTGTTCCCCTCTTTTTCCTTGGTTAGCTCTAACCCTCCCCTCTATTTCTCCATTTTCTTCCTTGGTGGGTAAATTTCAAAGTTCAATGATTTTAACCTATCAGTTTTGAAAACAGACTATCTTTTAGGGACAAAAAAATGTAAATGAGACTATCATTTCGGAATGGAGGGAGTAATATAACCTCCAAACGTACACAAATAAGTGTCCCCAACACTCACCATCGCTCACATGCTACTTAGTATCCATAAAGACCAAAAATATCAACCAAGACTCCCTCACAGTAAAGGAGTAATCATAGAAACTTTAGGATCGATGCTACGAATTTCAAGTCCTAATGGATGTGCCAAAGATGTGTGTTGTTGACTTGTGAGTTATAAACCAAAGCTTAAGTGGTTGGTGGTTTAAATACACAAATACCTCAAGCAACAGATGTAAGGCATTTCCAAAATTAAGTTACTATCTCTCAGTACTTAAGAAAACAATAAATAAATCTGATTCTACTGTAAATAATGAACATTGCATGCAAGCGATTCTCTGAGCTCGATACAATCTAGCTATATAGTGCAAGGACTATCAAATATGTGATCAAACCCTATGTTTTTGTCGAATTAAACGACAAAATTGCATTAATCCCTAGCTTCTAATAATTATAACACTTCTTCATGAAGTAGCTCAGCTTGATATCAATTAGAACAAAGAAAAAAAATCAAAAGCCAATGGATTGTTTTTACAGCCAAGACCCGTCTGAATCTGAAGTATTAAATTAGACTCTCTATACATCTTATCAGACTATTTTATCTCATTATCTTTACTCAAAGGTACTTTT
This sequence comes from Adenophora triphylla var. japonica, assembly GCA_022495995.1. Taxonomy (NCBI): domain Eukaryota; kingdom Viridiplantae; phylum Streptophyta; class Magnoliopsida; order Asterales; family Campanulaceae; genus Adenophora; species Adenophora triphylla. Next base: position 316,637 of record JAFEMH010001864.1, on the reverse strand, counting down.
CAAACCCCATTTTTGGACTTCGTATCACTATTTCATACTGTCAATCAAAAATAAAAATCAGACACATTATGCTACCACTGAATTTTATGCAGGAATACTATTTTGTATTGACCGAAAATACATCCCAAATCAACAATATCAGTGAATATATACATCTTTTGAACATTCATTTGAGACGGAAGGAGTACTAATTAAGTGATCAAACCCTAACAAAAGAGAACAATCGCATCAAAGACTTGCTTATACAACATTCCACGTTGATAAGGGAAGATCATAAAAGTCAATTTTAGCACAAATTACATTTATACTCTATAACCAATTGATTAATGATTCAAAAAGAAAAATCCGAATTTATTTACGGTAATCAACTAGCAATAGAAACAGATAGGAAAGAAGAAGATGAACAAAGTGAATCAGATAGACATGGAGTTTGATTGAACATAGAATGATACCACATTGATAAAATTGAGTACGATTCCTGCACATTTGAAATAAGACTAAACTAAATTAGATTGCATATGTATTATTCTAAGAAAATAACTTTTCATGCCACATCATGCTTTGTTGTATTTGAAATGCATGTACCTAGATAAATTAATATACTTGGCAAAGATTGATCTTCACGTACCTGACTGGTGTGAATGATAATATAGATATCGTAAGAAAATACAAATTACCCACTCGCCGAAACTGTCAATATAAGCAAAAAGGTATGTAAAGAAAACAAATGTAGCTGATACGTATAAGCACATGTTAATTGCACTTCACTTATTTTCTAGTATAAATGTTTATAATGTTACGATTACCTCACAATTTGTGGAAAACTTCCTTATAGACCACATTGGTGGTCGTGTCGTGCATTTGACCATCTTTTTCACAAATCTATATTTTGAGCCTCTTCTTGCTAGTAACTCTGGAGATTTCCACATACAATTGGCCATGGCTGAATACATGCATGGGAAGGTAGATTCCAACGTGCGGAAGCGACTGCCCCTCGCTCTTATTTATGGTCATAGCTAAGCAGACGACCAATGGGAACTACCTACGTTAGAACTTGGCAGGGAATTTTTTAAAATATGATGGGCCCATAATCATTCTAGGCACAAACACCTTCATTCCAACATTCTTTCCAGAAAGCATTCTTGCTTTAACCACATGTTTTCCTAGATTCGTGATGATCATTCTCTTTCCATTGCATAGCTCTGATGCTTGATCGATGTTCCTAAGTAGCATTACCATACATCAAACCTTCAGATGAATAGTATGGTTTGGCAATCTCGAGCATTTAATCATATTAAGAAACTCAATAAAGAATATATCCTCGTGGCCATCAATATCTCCGTCCTCCTTGCTGATGCTATCTGAACTCATATACTTCACCTCTTCACCGAGCAACAATGACATCACATAATCATTGATACTATCTACTATTTCATTTGTCGGTGCCAAAACACCTTATTCTGAAAGAATCCATCAACAAACATGTTCTGTAATATGTTAGGATAAGTATATTCGACGATAGTTGCAATAGGATCAACTGCATCTCTTATCAGAATGTCATCCGGTAGCTTAATATCAACTTCTCCATCATTTTCTCCACCGGCATCCCCATCTCCGACCCGTAACATCCATTCAACAAATTCCTTGGTCTCCAAATAATCGAAAGAAGATGATCTGACCTGCATATAGACAATGATTGATATAAAATATTCAATGACTGAAATAGGGAAACATATAATATTGAGAGTTTAAATATTGTAGTATAGGAAATATGGAACATATTTTTATATATGTGTTTGATAAATCGTTTTAAAACGCTTATTTGAAATTTAGTTAAATAATTAAAATGACATTTATGGCCTTTTAAACAAACTAACATGGTTATATTGTAAGTACCCAAATCTGGCTCATGCCTTCCGGTTAAGTTTCCCGGCAATTCCGACAAGTTTTCCGGCAATTCCCCAGACTTTCCTAGAGTTTCGGAGCAATTCCGGAACTGTTCCAAAACACCTAAGGGCTGAAGGGACTGCTTGGAATTAAAAAAACACGTTTTTCTTTTATGCAAAATTCCCTTCTAGAAGACTGCCACCTTGCATGTTTCTAGAAGGAACTGGATAAGGCTTGTTATGTTGTGCGACATAACTTGCCATGAAAACTTCTAGAAGACTGCCACCTTACATGTTTCTAGAAGGAAAACGGTTATGGCTTGTTATGTCGTGCGACATACTAAGCCACTGCCATGCAGCCTATAAATAGAGGTCTGCACCTCTCATTTTAGGCATCCCTAATCACTCCTCAGTGCCACTCTACCAAGAATACGCCCAGGAGCCTACTCTCTCTTCCCATACACACCCAAAACACACAAAACACACACTAATCTTCCCAAATCACTCACCATTCAACCAATCCCACACACACTTCCTATACACCTCAAGAATCGACGATTCTCACGGAGTCAAGGCTTGATCTCAGCCCCGGAGGTTGCTGTTTGAAGGCTCTTATATCTAACTTGATATAGGAAGTCGTGGTCTTCAAGGGTAACGATTTTCTACCCTTTTCCTCTCTCTATCTTCTTTGTACATGAAATCTCTATACTAAATGCGTGGATAGTGAATGTATCTTGATTAAAGTTGCATGCTTTAGCCTCATATTGCTTAGATCCATATCTATTTTCATATCATTTCATGTAATCGCGTTGGCTAGACATTGTTTTGCATGAACACTCGAGATGAGTGTGGATTCCTCATATCCACACCCTCTTAAAGTGTTCACTATTGACATACTTGATCTCTGAGACCCATTTATGATGCAACTTGCCTAGAATGTGGCTTTGTTGTATCTGCAAATGTGGCTCATGAAAGTCTCTGCAAATGGCTAAGTATGTCACGCGACATAGGCAACCTATGTCACGCGACAACATTGGCCAGTTTGCAGAAACTTCATCTTTTCATTTGTAATCTGATTTTTACCTTTCCACACTCCCTTGAAATGTTCATATACATGTTCTTTGAGATCTATCAGTGAGGTAACTTGGCTATATTAATGCCTTGTTGCCTCTGCAAATCCCAGTTGTTAAGGTCTCTGCAAGTGGCTAAGTATGTCACGCGACATAGGCAACCTATGTCACGCGACAACCTTAGCCAGTTTGCAGAACCTTCACCTTCTCAGTCTGTAATCTGATTTTTACCTTTTCCAAGATGTCAATATGCATTTAAACTAGGATATTTGCATATAAAGTAGTATCATTTGCATCAAAAGAACATCTTTTTCATCAAAAAGGCATCTTTTGCACTAAAATAGCATCCTTTGCTCTTAAAATCTCTTTTTACATTAAAGATGCACCCTTTACACCCAAAAACTCATTTTCATACATAAAAATGCATCCTTTGCATTCAAAATCATTTCTTCACATCAAAGTAGCATCCTTTGCTTTCAAAATAACATCTTTATGCATTATTTGTACCTAAAATACTATTTTTCCACATAAAGTTGCATCCTTTGCATTAAAATCATTTCTTTACATAAATAGCATCCTTTGCAAACCAAATATCATCCTTTGAATCCAAAAATGTCATATTTTCCTTAAAAATGTCATTTTTATCTTAAAACATGCATTCCCCCATGTTCCCATTAGCAACCTTCGGAACGGACCGGTGTAAAGATCCTATCTTTACATCGTTTCTTCCATTAAAGGTGGCACAATCTCTTTAGAAAGGGATAAACCTTGAACCTATATCTCCGATTATCACTTAAGACGAGCATGAAGCATCCATATAAGCTCAATCGTCTTAAGGTGTAGGATTGATGGGCTAAGGTCACTCCTTTCCTAAAGAACCTCATTTTGGACTATAAAAGAGAGTCTTTCTCTCGATCACACAAGTCCCGAGGTTAAAAAAAGCGATGATCACAAGTCCAAGATGAGGACGGGATCAAAATCCCGAATACATAAAATCCAAAAAATCTCGAGCGACAACCAATAAATGGTTGTACGTCCGGAAGACAACTTGGGACATTTCGCCCCTCTTTTCAAACACATGCACACAAGAAAGCACGCAAGCAAGCACAATAAACGGAATCTAGGGAGACTTGCTACGGCAAGGCACCTTGGGTGAACGACGATCCGTTCTTCCCAAGGGGTAACTTAACCTCCGAACCCATAAAAACCTTTTTTTTCAAAATTTTGAGGAAATCAAAATGGCGTGGCGACTCCGTTTTTCAAATTAAACCGGATGTTTTCAAACTCGCGTGAATCCGATCTAAAAAACACAAAATTTGGGCACACATTCACAGTTTGGCGACTCCGCTGGGGAAAACCCAAAGGAGAAAAGCTTTTATTTTCAAAATAAACGATACCCGGTATATAGGTGGAAACCACTAACCTTCCTGTATCGCTCCCTAACCCGGGGCTTGGAATAAACGGTGGTTTAACAATCCCACGTACCGGTATCACTTTTCGAAAAAAAAAAAAAACTTTTTTCCTTTGAGCGGGTTAGACTCCCATCACGGATTCCAATTATCTTGCTTGCTTTCTTTGCCTTGCATTGCATCATTTGCATCTTGGGATTAGTGCATACTTTGAATTGGAAGCCTTCTCAAGGCTAAAAGGTGCCTAAAATATTCGGGAAACAACCTGAAATTGCAAAGGAGTGGAACCTGGAAAATTGATCCATGCAGTCGTACGGCTCAATCCTCCTTGGATTCTGATCGGACGGCCTCAGTAGCAATTCCACCAGGAAAAATTGGGGTTAATCTGGCAGCCTTGGCAGCTTGGGGCTATTCGGGCCCAAGATCGACCGGGGCTCCTTAAAATTTACGTGCCTTATCTGTTGCATTTTTCCCCGTCCCGAAAATCATTTCTTTAAAACACATTTATGAAAATCTCTGTTTTAACTCAAAAAGGAACATTTTTAGGAGACCGCACACTACGCGCACCTTATATATCCTGTACACTTTGCACGCACGTCCCTTTAAACCCGGGGTGGTTTTTCAGCTGCAGTCACGGACAACCTTACGATGCTCCCGGGCGCACACGGAATCACCCCAAACTCCCCATGGCAGCCAGTGTCGACCAATGCACAGTCCGGGTCACACATTTCAAAAAACCGTGACTTTTGGTTGGTTTTTGGTCTAGTCCGTGTCATATAGCCCAGTTGCATATCCCCGTAAAGGTCAAGCCTTAGTTCATAACGGAAGTCAATGTCTTTCGCTCAAGCGAAACTCTGCCGAAATTCCGACAAGGAAAAATTGGTAGAACCTTGAATCCGACGTTGACTTCGACCTTGACCTGCCCGGAATGTGTAAGATTCGAGACCGAGTCCTTGCCAAGAAAATCCAAAGATCTTTCGCTCAAGCGAAGCTCTGCAAAAATTCCGACAAGGAAAAATTGGCAAGATCTTGACCCGGCATTGACTTTGATCTTGACTCACGCATGGCGTATGCAACGAAGTTCAATGTGACACTGTGTCATCCGGCTTTTACCGCCCGACCCATGCCTATTATCTTCTCGGACATTACCGAAAAGTCAAAACGTTAATCGCGCAAGCGAAATTCTGCCGAAATTCTGTTAAGGCTGAAAGACGAGACTTTCCTGGTATTGTCTTGACTATAATTCGCATCGCTCGTGCGTTAAAAGTTCCCATGACCCGCTAGACCCGTTAGGAACGTTCTTTTCTCTCGATCGGTGGGTTCCGCGTGCCCTATAGGACCCTCGCCCGGGGTTGTCCACCCTGGGAGGTCGAAATACAGGTGAAATACGAGGGGCTTATAGACGTAGTGACGGAACCCACTGATCCAGGATCTAGAGTAGTTGCGAAAAAGAAGGGCAAACCCCCTTTTCCAACCAAATAGAAATAAATAAAAGACACTGTTTTAAGTAAACTTGAACAATTAATGTAATCATAATTGCATGGTCCTATCTCTGATATCCCTAATCGAGACCTCCTCGGTCCGATTTCCGATTTTCCTATCTCGACCTTTCATGGTCAAATCCCTAATCGAGACCTCCTCGGTCCGATCTCCGATCTTCCCATCTCGACCTTTCGCGGTCAAATCCCTAGTCGAGACCTCCTCGGTCCAATCTCCAATTTTCAATCTTGACCTTTCAAGGTCTCATTTTTTCCGATCAATTAGGATTAGGAGAAAAGGCGTTTTGAGTAAAACTTAAGCGATAAGTGCATGTTACTTGAGCCTTCAGCCCAAACACTTACCTTCAAGTCTAAACCTTACCTATCCCCGAGTCTAAACCTTGCCTATCCCTTTCCCGCAGCAAGAAAGAAGTGGGCGAGAATACCGGCCGGCTTTTCAGGTGCGTAAAACCTTAGGTTCGTATAGTTCGGCGTAATCGTCGCTTTGTCGGCTCGTAGAGTCGAATGGCGCTTTGACAAAAACGGTGAGGGTGCAGAAATCGATGGTTAGGAAGGAAGAGTTAGTCCTGGCCTTGGAAAATGCCCATAAGGTTCATGAGGAACAGCAAGCCATGCTTATCGATGCACTCCGTCGTCATGGAGTTCAGATAACAGTTGAGTCAAACGGTTCTCTGGTAGTGGTCGAAGATGAGACTTCAGAAACAGTGATTTCAGTCCCTTCATCCTATAACCAAGACCTTCCATCCTACAGCCAATACCTTCCCTCATCCACATGCGATCCCTTGCCAAGGACCACTCCTCCTCAGTCCTTTCCAACATCCCAGCTCATCAGGGCTCCATCGCCCTCAGCTCCTCAGAACGGATTGGGCTTCACCCCACCTGTCCCTCGGGCCAATACCGCGGTTTATGCTCCAGCTTCACATAATCAGTTCGAGCTATGCGGCTATGTTCTGAAGCCCCTATACCCACCTGAATGCAATTATGAGTTGCCAAAGGATGATTCAAGTTTTCAGCTGTCACCCACCGGACTTAATGAATTCAGCCGTCAGTTTCACCAGTCTGCTACTATGGTTCCCTCTGCTGATAGAAGTCCTGTTGCGAGTTCCAGTAACTCGAGAGTTCCCGTTGACCCCCATGTGGCAATGTTGATGGAACAAGTGAAACAAATGCAGGAGAAGCTTGACCTCATGATGAGTATCAACACTCCCTTGACCCAAGATGTCGAACCATGTAAGGAAATGACTCCACCAAGCATAACCCAATGCCACCAAAGACCAAACAAAGAACCGTACCCAGCTCAGCACCAGTCCCTCACAAAGGAAAGAGTGTCATAGCCTCCTTCGGCCAAATCCAACAATGGAACCAACTGGACAACGGAAATCCAAGTCTTGAGAACAACAATGTCTCCTGAAAACTCCGCTCCCTTCATTTCGACAATGCGGATATACCTTTAAGCAAGATGCTGGAAGAGCTGATGAAAGAAAAGCTGATAAAGCCACTGGAGAATTGGAAGCCCAAGAACCCCAATGTTCAGTTGGATGAGTCTAAGCATTGTCTTTTCCACCAATACCCAGGGCACGACACTGATGATTGCTGCTATTTGAGGCATGAGATCCAGAAGTTGATAGAAGATGGGAAGCTCGAGAACCTCCATGGGCCAAAAATAGAAAGTTATGGTAAGAGGTCGATTCAGGAGATGCAAGGTCAGAAATGTCAGCATGATGTTGGGATGCCCATGAGCAAAGTTTTTGACGATTTGGTGAAACGAGGCCTTCTCACACCTCTCGAGAATTATAAGCCGAGAAACCCACGTAAAGTTGACAGGACCAAGTTTTGTGAGTACCACAAGCATTATGGTCACGTGACAGACAAGTGTTTGGATCTGAAGAAAGAAATTCAATGGCTGATCTACGAAGGAAAGCTCAAGCTCCCCGGGCAGTCCAACCAAATAAGAGTAGCTAGACTAGGGTCTACTTATCCTTAAGTAAGACTAAGAAAAAATATAGTCTCTCAGTCAACCTTCGTAGGTTCTAGTACTTTTCTCTTTCAATCAAGTCCTCCACGGACATTGTAATTAATCTTTAATTTTCTATAAAAGAGTCTTCTTCTTTTCTTGCTAGACTTAAGGCATTATTTGCACACCTACATTACATTTAATGAAATGGTTTTATTTTATATGATCATTTGCATTGTTCAACAAATAATCTCTCGAAATAATTAACATTTTGATTAATCAGTGTGAGAAAGTCAACTAATGCCTTCCCCATACACTTTCCTTACCCCACAAAAGGCCTCCATCAAGCCATACACTTTCCCAATCATGCCCCCACCTTCATCTTGACCAAGTCAACGACAGCGGCAACATCAAGGGACAACAAGATGCCACTCAGCTTCGAAAGATTGACCCCATGTCGACAACAACATAGGAGCTTGACTTAGACCTCAAGGGTATCAAGAATGTTCAAGCAGGGGCTCGCCTTGGCCCTCAGTGTGCTTCGTAAAATTAAAAAAAAAAAAAAAAAAGAGAGAAAAAAATGTAGTGCAAAAAGAGTAATACCCAAACTAGGCCGAAAATCCCAAAAAAGGGCGCCTAGGCAAAAAACGGGGTTGCACATAAAATAAAAAAAATAAAAAAAAAAAGGAAAAAAAAATCTTAGTGCAAAAAAGAGTAATGCCCAGCTAGGCTAAAAATCTCAAAAAAGGGCGGTCTAGGCAAAAAACAGGGTTGCACATAAAAATAAAATGAGGCCAAGGACCCAGCACCAAAAGCTTGACGGACAGGCAAAATCAAAGCTCAGAGAATGAAAGTTGTCGATAACAATGGGGCGATCGAAGCAAAGCCAGAAGCATTTCATAAGCCTGTAGGCACGTGCAAATCCTTTCTCCCCCAATGAAAGAGGAAGCAATCAGAAGCAGTCGTCCAAGAATGACTTGGTTAAGGAATCATCCCGAGGCCCACGCCTAATCATCCAATCTTCTCATCCGAGCCTTTTCACTAAAGGAACCACAAATCCCATTTCCCAAACACAGTCCGGCCAAAGCCGAACTACGGCGACCTGAGCTCCTCACAATGAGGGGAACGTAGGCAACCAGAAATGGTCCGATCATAAACACATTCCCAAAAATTCGGTCTCATCAGTGGCCTCTTCCATAAGCATATCCAAGTTCCAGAAAATCCGATCTCATCAATGACCTCTCTCATAGACACAGTCAGATCCCAGAAAACCCGGTCTCATCAATGACCTCCCTATACACAAACCTTTCTTTCACACCAGCCAACCTTGATCCGCGACATTGGTTGACTGTCTCCTCATGATTAATCAAAATGTTTGTTCATATCGAGATTAATGGTTGAATAACCCGAACATCAATAAAGGGTTTTAAGCAATCTTGTGATCATTGTAAATAAAACAAGTTTTCAGATGTCTTGACAAGTCTTCCTTTTCTACATCTTAGGAAAAATAGTGCTAAACACTGATTTTCTGTCAGCAGGGGATTCCATACACTTTTACAAACCTCTCTACACTTATACTCTTCCAAAAGAGTCAAACCCAAAGCGAGTTTTTGTGCCTACGTCAAATGAGGCCATCAAAATAACACAAAATCGGGATCTATTCCCACCTTTCGAAAAATATGCCCCTGCATGTATAAAATCTTTTCTTTCACATCTTCTTAAGGTTGACTGATTGACTAAAGAAAATAAAAAAAAAAGAGAAAAGGATAGGTTTTCCCTCTTCTGCTACAATTCGCATTAGGGCTGCCTCGAAATTCTTCAAGGTTGGGGACTTTGTCAAGCCATTCCTTTAAACTGGGGATTCTTTAGTCATGTTTGGGGTCCGCGTTGGGTTCCTCATCATGTTACAAGATGGATTCAGTCTTGGTCAGATTAACCTCAGGATCACTTCCGCAGTACTAATCATATTGGGATTTTTGCTAGACTGGGGTTTCGCTAAGTCACTTCTAAGTCACCTAAAACTTTGCCTACTCAGTTCGTCCAACCTGGGCTTTGCCAATGGAAGGATTTTTCTTTGCTTTAATAAGACATGGGGCTTTGCAGAAAGTTTTTCCTTAGATCGGGGCTTCGATAAGTCACATCCACCTCTCGAAGAGAGGTTTGGTCACTTCGACATCTGTTTTAATCTTTGGTTCTAAAAGCCTGTCAGCATCATCTTCAAGTGTCAAAGTTTGAGAAAGGAACATTCATCGAGACCCGAGGTTTAAACCCAGTCTCAGCCCAAGAGAGAATTCTAGTCCACATTGACAACATCTCAAAGAATAAAGCTAGTCAGCCCGCACCCAAGGGATATGACCCCACCTGCTTGAAACCCGTCTTAAACAATTTTCAAACACATTCCATATGTACATCCAGACCCAGTCCCTACCATTGTTTCCAAGAAAAAAAATCACCCCTAGGCTCAAGTAATGTGCCAATTGCTAATAATAACATTTTCTCCCAAAAAGCGCCTCCGTTACTTCCGTTATAACGAGATAACGCCAGGCGACAGTTTCCTAATTGTCAAAAATCTAACTTTAGCTACCTCTATCACAGACTGAGAAGTATGCTCAAGTTTTCCAGCTATGGTTGCCTCTATCTACTCGATAGTGATGCAAGCTTTAGCTTCCTCAGGTGACAACCTCCATTAATTGTCAAAATCTCAAGGATCCTAGACATGTTCCTAACTATCTAGATGAGGCTTGAACTACGACCAAGGCTTGATTCCTCCGGGATACGTAGGTAGCCTTTCATAAAGGTCCAGCCATCCGACCACATTGGTCACCTTTTTCTTTCCCCATTCCTTAATTGTGCGTAAGCTTTTTGCAAAGGTATAGCCATTCGACTGCAATGGTCACCCCTCTTCCTTCGTCATTCCTCAGTAGTAAGATAGCTTTTCAACTATCTGACCATATTGGTCACCCCTTTTATTTGTCACATTCCTAGTAGGACTGGCCGTTTGACCTCCTAGGTCACCCCGTTTCCATCCTTATAGGAAGGGACCAATATCTCTTTGCCATTGCCCCAAGAAGACCAGGTAGATGACCTCTTTGGTCACCCAATTCCAACCTGTGTCAGCAAATTCCAGTCCAATTCCAAAGGCAATGGAAAGTGCAGTTCAGGCTACTTATGTCACGAGACAAACCTAGCCACTTGGCATACTAGGTCGCGCGACATAATAAGCCAACATCAGATAGCGACGGCTCTTTGTATGCCGCATTCCCTGTGGCACTCCCGACTTGTCATTAGCTACAAACATCAATCATTCACTTCTCAAGTGCATAAGGGAGGGTTCATTTACCCCATGTACACTCATGCATTCATTCACCTAGTACATGTACAAGCTGGAAATCCATTCGAACCTATCCAATCCAAGCCATCTACCATACCATCATTTCATGGATTCAGTGCAATAAAACAGCTAACAATGTACATACAAAATAAAACGGACCAAGTCTAAAAGGTGTGCATAGAAAAAATAACATGATATTTTTTCCCAAAAAGGGTACAATAACCAAAGAGTCATAATAATCTAGGGGGGAAGGGGGCTACTCTGAATCGTCTCCATCATCCTCTCCATCATCTTCATCCTCATCATCATCTTCATCCTCGTCGTCATCCTCAGCCTCCTCAGGCTCGTCATCAGGATCGTCAGAAGGTGCCTCGTAAGCTACGGTCCCCATGCGATAATAGTTATCAAGCTCAGTGATGACAACAGAATCAAGCTCGTAGTCTGTGGCTGTCTCAGCCCCACCATCCTCATTATCATCATCGTCAATCTCAACGGGTCCGTGAAGAGGTACATTGGGATTCTTTGTCCGAAGCTTCGATCCGCTAGCACCCCCGCTGGTGCCCCCGCTGGTGCCTACATCATCAAAGCGGCCCTTCTTCTTTCTCGACTGGCCAGGTGGGGAGATATCGATCGAACCCTGTGACCGGCACTGATTCTTCCAAAAGCTCATGCCTTTCTGGAGCTTGCCAATCATGCTCAGCGGCACCGCATAAGCCCCGGTCAAATGCCTGTAAGCTCGGGCCGATGCACCTGCAACAAGTGCGTAATAAGTGTCAACATGCAGTTATTGATAACAGAAAGAGATGCAAACAATCCAAAAGGCGCAAAGGGCAGTACTTACGGATCTAGAACCCCGCGGGAGCACCAGACGAGGATGAGTCTGTGACATGTCAATATGAGCTCGCCGCATACGGCTACCACCCTGATAATCAATGAAAGTCGGAGGCAAAGGAGGTCTAGCCACGTGACCAGTCGAGGGTCCCGCACCCTGGGCACCATAGCCAACTCTGACCTGTGGGGACTGAAGATTTCTAGCCACGTATAAGGTGTAATCCCCATCCCGCGTAAAGAGATGCGCCGCCACGCCTACAATTAAAGCATCTACATTCGCCAGCTGGCGAGGCAGCCACATCCTAGCTGGAGGGTCATCAGGGATCCGAGCAGGCATATTGGGCCCATGCTGTCTGTACACCCTCTCCGCTAAATATAGGGCATCTCCGGACAAACCCACCAGCAGCTTGCGACATTCTGTCAAATGCGCAGCATGATCCAAATCCAAATCACCATAACGGCCAGTCCAAGGTAATAAACTCAACCTCTGGGGAGTCCCTCTCAAGCATATCAGCGTGTCATGATACGAGGCCGTAATCCTGCACCTCGAACCCTCCGGTGTCCTGGTCTGTCTCCTGGCATTCTTCGTCCACCGTCTAAGAGCAGGAAAAGTGGTGGCAGGAAACTCATCCCGGATCTGCCATGCATAACAGCCAAAATACTCGAAGGCCCAAGCCTGAAAAGAAGAAGAAGAAGTCAAAACAGGAAAAATGATATAGTGGAATGTGCAAAAGAAAAGAAGTCAAGGTGAGAGAATACCTCGAAAGCCATGTGACAGCAGGTAAAATACTTCGCCTTCCCTCTGCTGACGTCATCTAGAGCCAAGTACATCTCGGCTAAACCTGCCTCACCCCAGGACAGGTTCCCCACGACATCCCAAGCTCTCAGAAGCTCCAGTAGTGAAATCAGGGCAGTAGATGCGCTGTTGATAAACAGCATGTCAGAAATACCCACCCATACAAAGGCTCTAGCCAATCTCTCGGCTCTCAGCCGGCTCTCAACAGGATCATCAACCACAAAGTAGTCCCTACTCTGCTCTCCAATCAAGCCATGTAGCTCGCCCAGCTCATATCCATTCCCCTTCTTGATCTGGGGAACAAAACCAAGTAAACTCATAAAATCAGCATCAGCAATAGGCTGGGGCTCAGCTCCCTGTGCAGGCTCATCTACATAGAGTGGCTCATCCGTAAAAGGCAATCCCGTGATGACCGCGAAATCGTACGGTGTGACTGTCGTCTCACCCCAGGAGAAATGGAATGAATGGGTGGTCTCCCACCAAAACTCTCTAAATGCCCTCACCAAATCTACACTCCTCTGGGTATCTCCGATGGCCTTCGCCATCTCAAAAAATCACCCCAGCCCCACGGCGTAGACCATGCCCTTAGGCGAATATATCTGCTCCTGGCTGCCCGGCAAGCTCTCCCATAGCCTGCCAATCACCTCGGGGGAACCTCTAGTGCGCAATCCCTACAGGTAAACATATCATAGGTATGAATATCTCATTTAATATCATTCTGCTCTTAAATACATGTCATGATAGCACAATAAAAATCATTCTTTGGGTCTGTCCCAATGTCCATCATATTTCATTATTTCTTCTTCTTTATTTGTCCCAATTTTTATCAAAAGAACTATTATTTCTTTTTGAGTCTGTCTCATCTTTTTACCAAATCAATGTTATTCTTTTGAGTCCGTCTCACTTTTACATAAAAATCATCCCTATTCCCTTGGGTCCGTCCCATCCTCCTTACAAAAAAAAAAAAAAAGCATTAGTACATCAAAATTGTTATTTCCCTTTGAGTCCATCTCACCCTTTTTTCAAATAAAGGTAGGTTAAATCATATAATGTATATTATGCATTTAGTTCAATTCATGCAATTAGTTCAAAGTTCACATGCCAATTCTTGTCAATTCATAGTACAGTCTGAAAAAATCAAATCAATTTCACCCAAATCAAAAAATTTTCAAAAAAAAAAAAAAACCTAGGTTACTTACCACATCTTTCTTCCTGACATCCGAAGTGTGTTCATCGAGTTGTGGATAAAAATCTCCTCTTTGAGCTTCCGGGAGAAATGGCCTTTGATTCCTCTGCACCCCTTTCCGTCGAGTAGCCAACTCGGCGTGTTGAGGAGCCCTCTTGGTGGGACGCAATCTAGGAGGCATTTCCAATTGAATCAGACTAAAGGTGTTTGATTTCTCTCAATTTCTCTCCGATGGTTTGCTCTCTCTCTCTTCTCGTTTTCGTCTCCCTCTCAATTTCAATTTTAATTGAGTTCAAATGGCGACTGTGCGAATTTTTAAAGAATCTGTCCACCTGGCCTTTTATGTCGTGCGACATACTAAGCCCATGTGGCTGGTTTTACAATTTTGCCCCTGAAGGCTCCATTTTATAATTTTGTCCCCCATAGGCCTGTTTTACCCTTTGTGCCCCTGGCATTTCCAATCCTTTTCAATCCAATTTTCCCTCCAGTGCCCCCGTTGTGACGATGTTGAAATTTTCCAACTCGCGGAAAAAATTTGATTTTTCGTTTCTTTGAAAACCAAATAAAAACCGGAAAAAACGGAGTCGCCACGCCATTTTTGTTTTAAGGGCCAAAACTTTGAAAAATGTCCGAAATAAGAGATTTGGGTTCGGAGGTCACGTTACACGCCGGGAAGAACGTTAGTGTTCACCCGGAATGCCTCGTAAAACGAGTCTTCCAAGCATAGAAACCATTTGTGTGTGTGTGTGTGTGTGTGTGTGTGTGTGTTACTTTGGCCAAAATAAGTTGAAACTCAGAAAAGTAAAAATTGGGAACTCTTTATTAGACTTTGAAAAAATCCCATGATTTATGGTGTGATTTTTGGATTGAGTTTTGGGACTCAAAGGATTTTTGGAAGTTGAAAACCATTTCTGCCAGAATGAAAAAGGCAGTGGACACTTGACTTTGAAATGGACTTAAGGGCTTCAAAACTTCATAATCTGGGAAAACTCAGAGAATGAAAATTGTTCCAGACACCTTAAATAAGATTTATGTGAAAGAATTTTCCATTTTGGAGATGATTTAAGGACCCAAAACCTTCTGGAAATCTCAGATATGAAATCTGGACTTCCAGAGACTGAGGAACTGACCTTTAAAAGAAAATTTGAAAAAGGGAGTTTTACTCACGCAAAAAATAAAGTAAAAATATTTCTGGAAATCTCTGGATGTTGTATACAAAAAGTGTTTTGTAGTCAACACCAAATTCCAAGTTTTATGTATGTCCAAAAAATTAGACCATGGACAGAGGTCTTAGAAAATTGCTACTGGACAGCAACTTACTTAAGAAGAAAAACATAATTTTAAGGGGGGTTTTGCATCCATGCTTGTCCCCATTTCCCTAGGTTTTGATTAGTGATCACTTGACATTTTAGTGGTGAATCAACTATATCAAACCATCCTTGGGGTACATTAGGACTAAGCACTTCATTTGCTTGGGAAGGAGAATTTTATCCTTTGAAAATGAGATTTGATGTATGAAAATGGTTTTTAGGGTTTTGAAAATGCATTTGCAAGTAAGTAAGAATACTTTGAAGAGAATGATGATCCTTGTAGAAGATCAACCATGGAGATGAACTTCCATGGTGATCTTCTTGGATCTAGGGCAAGAAGATGAACAAACTACATTTTGGAGTTTGAAAATGCATGCATGGATGAGAGAGATTTAGGGTAAGGAGAGGGAGGTTATACCTATCTTCCTTGTGTTTGTGTATGAAGCTTGAATGTGTGAGTGTTTGAATTTGAGAGTGAGTGGGATTTGGGAAAATAATTAAGAAAAAAAGGTGACAATTCTAGAGAATTCTCACTGTTTTCTCCCTATTTTCGCCAAGGTGCAGTTGTGAATTGTGTTGTGGCTTTTCATTTCTGTGACTGAAGCCCTCAATTTATAGCCCTCTAAAAATTCCATAATCATCCGCGCGGACAAGAGAGGAAGCGTGCACTGTTCATTAATTACAGCTTCAGGCTTTGGACACAAGGAATAAAATTCAAATTAAGCAACAGAAAATGTCCCAGCCATTTCTATTTTGGGTTTTTGACCATTTCTTTTGCTTTTTTGATTCTTTTCCATGGTTTATCCTTAAATAACAATGCCCACTTTACCCTTGCTTGGTTAGAAATGTTAGGAATTGTTAGAAATGTTAGGAATGCTAAAACTTTCGTTAATTTTCTAACGAAAATACTAACAACTCAAATTGGAGCACTTACAGTAGCCCCTCGACGACAATGCTTTCGAAGGAAGCGGGGTCGTCGATAAGAGTAAGGCTCCATATTTGACAGGATGATCAAGTGATCGAGTGGCTGAACCTGGTGATAGGCTACCTACGTATCCCGAATGGGGAATCAAGTCGGCCGTAGTTCGGGTATTTGACCCTGGAGATGATGGCATTTTAGGTGCCTCGAACCTTGATAAGCGAGTTCTGCAGTCGATTGCTGAGAGAAACTCTGCTGGGGATAAGAATGACCATTTTGGTCTGGTGGCTGAAATTGTATATCCGCTCTACTGGGAATAGGAATGACCATTTTGGTCTGGTGGCTGAAATTGTATATCCGCTCTGATGGGGATAGGAATAACCATTTTGGTCTGGTGGCTGAAATTGTATATCCGCTCTGCTGGGGATAGGAATGACCATTTTGGTCTGGTGGCTGAACCTAATGATAGGCTACCTACGTATCCTTAGGAGGAATCAAGCCAGTCGTAGTTCGGGTCTTTGACCCTGAAATGACTATTTTGAGGTGTCAACCTGGTAATGATGGTGTTTTAGGTGCCTTTGACCTTGATGATGGCGTTTTAGGTGCCTCGGACCTGGATGATGATGGCATTTTAGGTGCCTTGAACCTTGAAGATGGCGTTTTAGGTGCCTGATACCTTGATGGTGATGGTTTTTTAGGTGCCTCGGACCTTGAAGATGGCGCTTTAGGTGCCTCGAACCTTGAAGATGATGGCTTTTTAGGTGTCTCGGACCTTGATTTGAAATGTTTTCCCTTAATGGCTTGGGATGAATGGTCCTTCGGTGGACTTCGTCTGTTGCTGAAGGAGAGGGTGACCGTCTCGGTCGGGTGGCTGGACCTAATGATAGGCTACCTACGTATCCTTAAGAGGAATCAAGCCAATCGTAGTTCGAAACGCTGCTGGGGTTTCGGCCGTTGACGGGATTTCGTTAACTTCGCTTGGGATTTTGTTAGCTTTTGCAGGGGAAGACGGGCTTACGTTTTACGGCCGTTGATGATAATGAGGAAAGAAACGGGATTCCGTTATCTTTCTCGGGGAAATCGGACTTACGTCCGACTGCCGTTGATGATTTTGATGAAAGAAACGGGATTCCGTTATCTTTCTCGGAGAAATCGGACTTACGTTTGACTGCCGTTGATGATTTTGATGAAAGAAACGGGATTCCGTTATCTTTCTCGGTGAAATCGGACTTACGTTTGACTGCCGTTGATGATTTTGATGAAAGAAACGGGATTTCGTTATCTTTCTCGGAGAAATCGGACTTACGTTTGACTGCCGTTGATGATTTTGATGAAAGAAACGGGATTCCGTTATCTTTCTCGGTGAAATCGGACTTAAGTTTGACTGCCGTTGATGATTGTGATGAAAGAAACGGGATTCCGTTATCTTTCTGAGAGAAATCGGACTTACGTTTGACTGCCGTTGATGAAAGAAATGGGATTCCGTTATCTTTCTCGGAGAAGTCGGACTTACGTTTGACTGCCGTTGATGATTTTGATGAAAGAAACGGGATTCCGTTATCTTTCTTGGTGAAATCGGACTTACGTTTGACTGCCGTTGGTGATTTTGATGAAAGAAACGGGATTCCGTTATCTTTCTCGGAGAAATCGGACTTACGTTTGACTGCCGTTGATGATTTTGATGAAAGAAACGGGATTCCGTTATCTTTCTCGGTGAAATCGGACTTACGTTTGACTCGCCGTGAATTCCTTTCCTTGAAAGGGATTAACCTTGGTTAACTTTGGTTAACTTGATAAGTTGAGGACTAAACTGGCAGAGTTCCCTAATTTTAAAGGGCAAAATGGTCATTTTGCCACTTCCTTTTCATCCGCGCGGATAAGAGCGTGACCTGGACTGGTTTTAAATGAGGGCCAACGCCCTTTCTTCTCCTTCCTCACCCTTTTCCAGTTTTTTTGAATTTACGAGAGAGAGAGAGAGAAAACCGAGGAGGGAAGCCATTTTTGGCCAAAAAACCTTCAAAAATCTTCCATTTTCTTCGATTTTCGAGCAATGGAACACGGGGAAGCAGCCATTCACGGCCAAGGACGTGGCCCGGTAGCGGAGAGGCGATTGGAGCTCGTTCGAATGAGGAGGCACTACACCCTTTCGCAATCGATTGCGGAGGAGTACTATCCCGATGCGTGGCAACATTGGGCTACTGATCCGAGTCTCCGAACGGTATACCTTAAATCTCTTCACTTTTTTTGTTGATTTCTTGCTTGAAATAGATTTTGTGATTGATTTTTTTTTTTTTTTTTTTTTTTGAATATCCGAAAATTGTGATGCTCTTGGGCTTGGATTTTGATTTTGATGCTTTGCATGTTGTAATGAGTATATGGGTAATGCATTTTGTTTGAAAAAGAATGGGCATTTTGCCAAAAAAATTTTTTTTTTTTAAATTTCAAAAATTATGTTTTTTTATTTTGACATTGAAATTGGATTTTTGATGTTGTGCATTTTGCAATGAGTATATGGGTAACTCAAGAATGGGCATTTTGCTTGGGAAAAGAATTGGCATTTTGCCATTTTTTTTTTTTGAAATATGAAATGATAAGGAATTCGCCCGAATTCGGGACGGACATGAATGTATGCATGTATGCACTCTTGTAGGATTTTTTTTTTGTAATAGGATGATGAATGATATGAATGATATGAATGCATTTTTTTTTTGAGAATGTGATTTTCTGTGAAAAGTGGGACGGATTTTTCTTTCCGTTGATTGAATGCATGAATGGTGAAAAAATTGTTTATTTGTGCTATTTTATGAAAAATGGGACGGAGTTTTTACTTCGGTTGACTTTTCTATGTATGAATGAATGAATGGTTGTTGAAAATCTTCTCTTTTGTGTATGAAAAATGGGGCTGAGTCCATTGTATGCCGTTATGCTGCCCGATTTTTATTTATTTTTTTTCAAAATTTTATGCCTATGATGCATGTGTATGCTCTCTTTTTTTTTTTGAATGCAATTTTTTTTTTGAATGCAATTTTTTTTCTTTTTTTTTAACTCTTTCTTTTTTTTTTAATCGCAGGTGGAGATCGCGTGACGCAAAGAAACCGAACAAGATGAAGACTCGAGGATCGCGGAGTCTCGTGGTTGACCTCGTGGGACCGGCTTCCGATTGCGGGCCGAGGAGCTTTGATGAGTCCGAGACAGATTGTCATTGAGACCGGGCTATACGAGTTCATCGAGTGCTTGAGGGGTTGGTTAAGTTCTCCAAGAGCAAGGGCCTGATGTTTGCTTTGGCGCAAAGATTGGTGGGACGCGACCCACACATTTCATTTTTTCCGGGCGAGGCTACGGTTACACCTTCCGACTACGTAGCGATCACGGGTCCGTCCTTCAAAGGACGGAGCGATTGAGTGGAGGGACGGCTATAGTGACGTGGACCTACAGATCTTCTGGGCTTTACCCCTATTCCCAAAAAGGGGATGGGGATGGAGTATGCCGTGGTTTATGGGAAGATTGTAGAGACCATCGGGAATTATGAGGCCGGGACGAGAGAGATGGGCGCCGAGCGCAGTTGCTAGGCCTTCTTGTGGTTTGCTTTTTCGAGCACTCTTGGACACGCCGAGGGGACGGCGATGTTTGCTTTGCCGAGGAGTTTGGAGGATGTGGAAATGGCTGGAGAGGTCTCTTGGGGAGAGGCCGGGCCGGGCAGAGCTCTATTTTGCCTTGATCGATAGCGGGAAGGCCTTGAGCTCCTTCACATGCTTCGAGTTTCCTCTGGAGGTACAAGCTTTCTTTTTTGCTTTCCCTTTTTCTTTAAGCACGTATTCTTTTTTGCAGGATTAATTGACTTTATCTTTCGCAGCATGGTTTTGTGAGTTCTTTCATCGTCACGATGTGGCGGCAAATGGCGGAGTATATCGGGGCATATCCGGCCATGCTCTCCCGGAGCAAGCATGCTCGAGAGAAGAGAGGTTCAAAGGGGCACACGACCCTCAGTGCACTTGGAGTGCCTTCCTTTGACGAGGGCCGAGACCGACGAGGAGTATGATATTCTATCCCCTGGGACCGCTTCGATGTGGAGCACTCGAAGGGCGCCGAGATATGGACCGTGTGGCAATGAGGATTTTTGAGGGGCTTCGACTTGCGACGTGTGGCATTATCCGGGAGAGAGGGCGACGCGCGCATGGCGTGAACTCGCCTTTGATGACACCGGTGGAGCCTCCCGCCGACATGATGCATCCCTAGCTGAGAGATCTGAGACCCGGATGATTACCGAGGTGGCCAAGCACTTCTCGGCATTTGTGGCGATCGAGCCGTATCCAAGTGTTTATCTCTGAGGAGGCCGAGGATGCCCTGTGTCCTTGGATAGAGACGGGTAGGGGTCCCACGGTACTCCTCGGACGGACTTTTCATATGTCCGTGGATGGGGTCCGATTGAGGGTGCAGATCCTCGCCCGAGCGGCTTCCACGAAGCTTTTCAGCCTCGTCCGGGTATGAAGGTACGGCTTCTCCTTCCCACCTCTCTTTTTTTTTTGCTTCGTCTTTTCTTTTCTTTCCGTCATCATTTTTGCTTCAATCAAGCTTTCGACGCTTTTGCTTTCGTGCAGCTTCCGGAGGTGGTCGTGGAGAAGCCGACGAAGGTGTGATCGGGGCTAAGAGATTCATCAGGAGGATGGTGGCTCGTGGAGCCCCTCGGGCTAGAGCTGAGGCGAGCACGCCCGTGCCCGTCGAGCGGGAGGCTTCCCTATTCCTTCGTAGACGTTCTTCCGAGACTCCTCTTTCTCCTCTCCTTGATCCTCGCGTGGTACTACCTTCGGACCACGTCATTCTCTGAGGATCCTTACGGGCAGGGACACGTCCGCAATCATGGTGGATCTTCTTCGCATCGTCCAGAGTCCGACGCATTCACCTTCTGGATATGATTTCTTTGCAGCATCTTGGTTTGCCCTATCGTAGCGTGCCGGTTGGTCCCGACGAGCCTTCTTCCGGGGACGAGGACGATGATTCCGAGCCCGAGACATTCATGGCTACCGAGGAGGCGGGCCCGAGCCGCAAGAGGGACCGGGGAAAGCGCCCACCACCGAGGACTCGACCGACGATCCTCCGAGATTTTGAGATTGATTACCGAGATTGTATTTAGACAGATACGCTTTATTTTTATGCACATTTTTTTTGCTTTTTTTTTTTTTTTGGAATGTAATAAATTAGGATTATTGTTATTTATTATTATTTTTTTTTTTTTTGAATGCAATGCCGTATGAATGCGATGTTGCATGAGCCCCGGTTTTTTGGCAAGGGTGTAGAGTGTTTGGTATATGAACCGGTTTGGACAGGCTTTGGAGACAAAATATTCCTTTGGTGCAGCAGTAAATGGACTGCTGCAAAGATTTTTTTTTAGGGGACAAACATATCCGCTACGGACAGACCCGTGATCTCGATATTTCCCTCTTTAATTTATGCTTCGTATCTGGTCTTACTTTATTTCAAATTCAAATACCTCTTCAACCACCAAGCCTTAAACAGCCATTTTCTGGGAGAAGGAGAGAAAAACCATGGAGAGAATTGTGAGCATGAGAAAACTCCATCAAAATTGTCCCAAAATTCTCAAATGCAATTCTTCAACAAGTTCAAAGAGTGGTCTCTGGAGATTATGCATGAGAGGAGGTCATTCTTTGAAGAAAGGTACAAGGTGAAGTGCTTATGGTCTCTCAAGGAATTGGTTCCGAATTACGAGCTTTTGAGAGCTTCTTCCTCATTTTGGGATACTGAAATTACCCGGATCCGAGAGGCAGCGCGCTCGCGCCCCGACATCTGGCATCATTTCGCTTTGGACGGTGTCTCGCCGTTTTGTTTTCGCATTTGTAGAGTCGCCACGCCGTTTTTATTAAGCCCAAAACATTGTAAAAGGGCATTAGTTTAAAGATAATTTAAACTGTTTTTGTGTGATGAGATTTTGAGTTCGGAGGTCAGATGACTCCTCGGGAAGAGAATATTAGAATATTAGAGCTCACCCGAGTCGCCTCGTAAAACGAGTCTTTCGGATACCCCTAATATCCTTTAAAATATTGTGTGTGTGTGTGTGCGCTTTTAAAAATGCATGCTGTATCGGATGTCTACATTGTGTACTATGTATTAAAATGCATTGAAATAATGTAGGAAGGAAGCCTTACCAATGTTGGTTCGTATTCTGCCTTCCGCTCGAGGAATAGTGTTTGAGGTCGGAGTAGCGTTCCGGTACCGGATCGGGATTGACGGAGATGCCGGTTGTCTTCGGACAGAGTTTCTGGCATGAGTTGAGGTTGCAGCCGAGTTCGGCAGAGGTTCGGCGTGCGTGGGGATCGTCGGGATCACTCGCAGTGGCGTGCGTTGGAATCGCTGGCCGGATTCGGGCAAGGTTCGGCGTGGAGCCTGGGATTGCCTGGCTTGACTCCGAGAGCCTGACACCGTGGAAAGACCAGGAAAGGTGCCTCGAGTACCACGAGGCCTGGAGTACTCGAGTGCCTCGGGCGGCGGGCGTCGCGGAGCGCTGAGAGGCTTCTGAGCACCACAGCGGGAGCTCGAAAGGCCTTGGAAGGATTCGAAAGGGGCCGGAGTGCCTCGGGGACTTAGAGGGAAGCACGAGGCTTAGTGTGAGGAAGCAAGTGGGAGGTTATGATTCCTGATTTGAGGGAATATTGTGGACTTTAAGGATTCGGATTTATTAAAGAAAGAGGTCCGTACGACCATTATTGCTTTTCCAATTTCCCGAAAATTCCCAAAAGGTCCTTTTGTCCCTTTTATCCCGAGAAAGGCTCCTCACTTGGGGTCGGGGGTTTTGAGAGGGTTTTGAGTCATGAGAGGTCAGTCGAGACCGCGTTGATGAGTCCGGTGTTTCCCATGTGCTTGGAAGAGGGTGATCCATTGGGGTACTTACAGGCCCTCGACGACGCCACTTATGAAAGAGGAGGAGGGCCGAGATAAGAGGGTCCTAATCGGATCGTGCCGGGAGATAAAGGACCGGGGAGGCTTACGTGTGAGGACGTGGAGGTGTCCTCATATGCTACCGTTTAGGCCAGGCTGGAGATGAGGATTCCCTACGTATCCTGGCGGGAATCAAGCCTGGTCGTAGTGGTGATAAGTGAGTGTTTTGTGAATGCGGGGCGTGGTGGTGCCCCGAAGTGTCGTGTGACCGCCGAGCTCGGTGGTAAGACGTGGTGGTGTAAGAGGTGACCGTATAGCGTCGATGGAGTGGACTGTGATAGGATTCCTACGTATCCCTGGCGGGAATCAAGCCTGGTCGTAGTTAGGTTTGCGAAATTATGAGTGTATGTGGGCGTGGTGGTGCCCGAAGTGTCGTGTGACCGCCGAGGCTCATAAGGACGGGGTGGTATCCTAATATGTGGTGACCGCCGAGGTCAATTTGTGAGGACGTGGTGGTGTCCTAGGATGGAAATTTTACGATTTTCCTGTCAAAGTATGGGGTTTAAGGCCTTCTGGGCCCGAGGAGATAGTGATTTGGGAGGTTTATACCCTAGGCTCCTAGATGATTTAAAGCCTTCTGGCCGGAGGTAGTAGTTTGGCTGATTTATACGTTTCTGGACTAAGTGGTTTAAAGCCTTAGGTAGTAGTTTGGCATATTATTAATCATGCAGGCCCGGGTGGTTTAAAGCCTTAAGAGAATGGAGGTTAGTATGAGGATTGAATCGTCTTCATGCGATGCGCCACATGCGTGAGGACTGCATCTTCGGCCGAGGTTGTGCCATGCGTTAGAGACTCAATCGTCTTCGACCCGTATGGATTTATGTGCCATGCGTCAAAGGACTAATTAAATCGTCTATACGGTCACTTCGGTTTGCCATGCGCGAGGACTTTGAATCGTCTACATATGCGGTCATGCGTTTGAGGACTTTTAGTCAATCGTCTTAACACGATATGCGGTTTGCCATGCGTGAGGACTTTGAAGATCGTCTTCGCCGAGGTTTGATAATGCGTGAGGACTTTAAATCGTCCTCGAAAGAGAGATGTTGCCATGCGGACTTTGAGGAGTTTTAATGATGAAAGCGTTGGCCATGCGTGAGGACTTTGAATCATTATACTTGCCATGTGTGAGGAAAGCTTTGAACAAATACAAGCTGCGTTTTGCCATGACGTGAGGACTTTGAACATCGTCCGGCCGCGGTTTGCCATGCGTGAGGACTTTGAAACGTGAACTCTTACGTCTGCTTGGTTGTGCCATGCGTGAGGACTTGCTAATCCGCTTATGTCTTTATGAGGGTCCGTGAGGACTTTGAATCGTCTTCCCGGCCGTTATTGGGGTCACACACATGAATGCTGAGCCGAACAAAGGAAGAGGTGATTGATGCCTCGTGCTAATTATCACGCGAGAAGGTTGGACTTACGCCATGGCCGTAGTTCTCTGTCACATTGGGGATCATCGTGGCCACTGACGCTTTTTTTGAGAGGGTGACGTCGGGCTTACTCGATGGCCGGTGCTTGTGTTACCGATGAGTGGGTAAGGATGATGGCCGGTGATTGCTTCACCATTCGGCGTTTTGAGGCGTTTCGTGCCTTGGGATCATACTGGAGGTGTGTCGGCTCCTTCTTGCGCTTGTTTTGCCGCTGAGTGGGCGAAGTCTAGTTACATTGACGGCCAACCCGAGATATGTAGTCTTGTACGACTTCCCTATTGACTTGGATTCAGAGGGAGCTTACTTTGATGGCCTGTTCATCTCAAAGATGTGGCACTTGTAGGGGCTTTTGCTCAAGAGAAAGTGTCTTCTGACTTGTTTTAAGGGCCAAATGGTAGAGTTGTTGAATGTTTTGGAGGCGTCTTTGTGCCTTGATATTTGTGCCGGGAGGTGTTGGCTTCTCTTGCATTTGTTTAATCCGCTGAGAACGGATCGGGACCGGGTTTTCACGGTTAGCATGCTTAATTCCGCCGCTGCAGTGGCGAGGACCATAAGACCCAACAAAGGGCGGCTTTTGAATTGCCGATGGTGGGCTTGAATTAACATGCTAGATTTAAGATATAAATTGTTCTTGAATATGCTTATTGCAGTGGGCGAGGTCCTGCGACTGGCGCGGAATTTTTAATTGCCGTTTATGGCGAAGTCCGGGCTTACATTGACTACCTGGTTGGAATTGCCGTTGGAGTGGGCGAGGTCCGTAAAAGGCCACGTTTTACGTGATTTAATCTGAAGGGTGTAGGGACCATTCGCGACTTGGATTTGCTCGAAAAGGCTTAGGACACTGGGGCAAAGAGACAGGCAGTGAAAGTAATTTGGCCTCCCTTGCAAGGTCCGCGACATATCACGACCAACCCGGGATGCAAAGAGGTCCGTACGACGACCATGTTGATTTTTGCGTTCCCAGATTTGACCGGGTTAAAAGCGAGGCCCTTCACTTCTTCTTCTTCGATATGTGCATATGAGAGAGAGAGAGAAAACCTCCATTTTTACACCAAAATCTTCCATTTTTCATCGCTTAATGGCGGAAGGATCTTGAGGAGTCGTCGATACAGTTACAATCGAAAGTGTCGATAACGGATGGAGCTCCAAAGAAATTGGATCTCGTTTGTTCCATCTTCGAAGAACCCGGATGTATTGTATTAATCCGGAGGTGCATGAATTATTTGTTCAGGAACGGGAGGTAAGAAATCCTTTCCCGTTTCGATTCCCCTTTCGAAACATTTTTTGAATGCTAGAACTAGGTTTTAGTTTTTCGCATTTTTTGGGGTTTTTGTTATTTGCCATGCTTTATGCGAAACAATTCTTGATGAATTGTTGAAAATTAGCATGTAAATTTTGTGAATATGTGCATTTTGTTGCCAAAATGTGTAGATTAGCTTTTATTTGTGAAAATAAAGTGCCTCTCTATGAAAAATGCATGTTTTGGTGTTTTGTACCTTATGGCTATTTCCCGGATGTATGTACAATGTGGAAAATTTTCATGTAGGACAAATTTTGTAGAAAATGTGACATGTAACGTTTTAAGTTTCGTGACGGGTTTTGATTACGAAAGTGTGAGACCACTGTAGGGACGGATTTTTGTTATGGGATGTGTCATGCCGGTGTGCCATGTTTTTGGGTGACGGACTTTGTGGGGAAAATATGTGCTTAATATGAATGCCGTGTTTTTGTGACGGGTTATATGTGACCCAAGGCATAAGTCGGGATGGACGGATATGCTTGAAAATGTGTCGTTAAATAAATCTCATAAAGATCCTAAGAGTCATATCTGTATGATTGATGTGTGCCGTGTTTTGTGACGGCCGCATGGAAAAAATTATGTATAATGCATGTCATGTTTTGAGTTGCATGTAAAAGTATGTGCAATATGTGCCGTGTTTCGTGAGCGGGATATATGTGCTTTGATTTTCTTTGATTGCAAATTAAGTATCTTAGCGCACCTTGCCGTGTTTACCTAGGATGAGGGCTCATGCTGGGAAGGCCAAGAGGATGAAGACTTCCGTGGATCGCTCGAGGTCGTTGTTGAGTTGTGGCAATAGGCGGATGCCCGATATTTCCCCTGGCCTTATGGTAGTGTTAGTACCCGTCCAAAAAAGGTATTTAACGATATACGGGCCCGGTTATTTAAGTGAAACCCTAAAAAACCTACTCATCATTCCGTCCCCTCCGGTTCGATCATCCTCATTCGTGGAAAGTACCGATCGATAGTGCCGATCGGCCCTTTCCTTGGTGAATGGCCGATCGACCCTTTCGTGCCGATCGAACTTTCTAAGATCTTTTCAAAAGTGCCGATCGACCCTTTCAGTTTTCCCACATCACTTTCGTAACCGTTTCCTCCCCAATTCCTTTCACTATATAAACCCCACTCCGCCTCACACTTTAGACATAATCATTCTACGGAAGACTCAAGACAAAACTTGAGATTCCCTCCATAGAAAACTTGAGACTAAACTCGAGTTTTCTAAGTCTAAATATTTTATCAAGAACGTCTTCGAATCTTCATAGATTCGATCCAAAAGCCTTGCCATCATTAGGTAAGTCTTCCGTTTATTTTTCCGTCTTTATTATTATTGTCTTTATTATTATGCTAGATTTATTGTTTGCATGCTTAGTATATTTTAATTGCTTTATTTCTTGCTTATGTCATATATGCTAGATTTAGGGTTGTTTTTAATATATTTAAGTATGCTATAGCCGAGGATGATCTAAGGTTTCGCCCAAGAAACCCAATGGATCTAGGAACTATTTCTTTCCTTCCACCTTAGTATAATTATCCCATGATCAACAATTCCCCCAAGGATGAACATTGATTAGTGCACCTTCCGAGGGCCTAACTCAAAGGTTCTAGGTGTGATCATCAATTAAATTCTTTCTCTCCTCCTCCTTATGCATGATCCCGTTTCTTCCGATCTATTCTTGTAAACACTGCAACAACACCCTCACATGCTAAAGACCCGATCCGTCGGGCAATAGGAGTGATAGCATTTCTTCTTCTATTGTAACTTGACCCCGAACCCATTAACTGTTTAGCCTTTTTTCAAAGCTTTGGGCTATATCAAAGTGGCGTGGCGACTCTCAAAATTAAACTAATATTTTAATATGGTTTAAAGCGAGTGTCACTAAATGAATATCCCATTTCGGTCGACATTATATGATTAATTATTTCAAACCTCCGAATGCGCGTTGCATCGGGATCGGGGTATTCACAAGTGGCGACTCGCTGGGACTCGTTTTGAAATTTTTTCAAACTAAGTGGGTCGACTTTCGTTTTCTTGTATGGTGTTGTATTTTACTTCCTTTTTCTTTTCTCCTATTCTTAACTTGCATTGCCATGCATCTCATAAAAAAATCTTTCTCTTTTTCCTTAAAAAAAAAAAAATTTAGACTTTTTACCTCACACTACTACTAGAGTCCGTGTCACACCGCACGTACACCCTTTAACCCACCTGAGAAGCCAAAGTGCGGGAAGCGTGGTGATCATGTCGCTCCCTTCCGAGTCTCACTTGGTCATCCACTCATCGGTCGGCTTCGCCGCACGGTGGGAGCCTCAAATCTAACCCTTGTGTCACCCACTTTGTTAAGAGTACACTCCCGCGACTGCTGGTTTGACTAGCTTTTTTATATAGACAATTAATAAGGTCTTAAGTCACTACGAATCAATAATAAGTCAAGATCTATAGAGAGAATAAAGGGCACTAAAAATTGATTTCCTTTTAAAGGACGTGCCATGTAAAGTTGAATGCTTGATCTTGTCCTATCATAGGGTTTGTAGTACTTCCCATAAATATCATATTAAATGTCTATATGAGACGGTTAGTCGTTAGGATCCACCACTTTAGGACCTTTAGTTAGTTGCGAAAAGGGGTATCCCTTCCAACCAAGAGTAGGTTCTAAAAAAAAATAAAGGGCTTTTTGTAAGTAAAATGCTTAACTACTCCTCATTTCTAGGACCCTTCGAGGTCCGCTCCTCCTATCTTGGACCGTTCAAGGTCCGCTCCTCTTCTCTTGGACCGTTCAAGGTCCGCTCCTCTTCTCTTGGACCCTTCAAGGTCCGCTCCTCTTATCTTGGACCGTTCAAGGTCCGCTCCTCTTCTCTTGGACCCTTCAGGTCCGCTCCTTTCTCTTGGACCCTAAGGTCCGCTCCTCATATCTTGGACCCTTCAAGGTCCGCTCCTCTTATCTTGGACCGTTCAAGGTCCGCTCTTATCTTGGACCCTCCGAGGTCCGCTCATATCTTGGACTTCAAGGTCCGCTCCTCATTATCTTGGACCCTCCGAGGTCCGCTCCTCTTCTCTTGGACCGTTCCGAGGTCCACTCCTCATCTCTTGGACCGTTCAAGGTCCACTCTCATCTCTTGGACCCTTCAAGGTCCGCTCTCATTCTATTGGACCTCCGAGGTCCACTCTCTTCTCTTGGACCCTTCAAGGTCCACTCCTCTTCTTAGGACCCTTCGAAGGTCCGCTCCTCATTCTCTAGGACCCTCCGAGGTCCACTCCTCATTTCTAGGACCCTTCCGAGGTCCGCTCTTCATTTCTAGGACCCTCCGAGGTCCACTCTCATTTCTAGGACCCTCCGAGGTCCACTCCTCATTTCTAGGACCCTTCCGAGGTCCGCTCCTCATTTCTAGGACCCTCCGAGGTCCACTCCTCATTTCTAGGACCCTCCGAGGTCCACTCTTCTCTAGGACCCTTCCGAGGTCCGCTCTCTCATTTCTAGGACCCTCCGAGGTCCACTCCTCATTCTCTAGGACCCTCCGAGGTCCACTCCTCTTCTCTTGGACCGTTCAAGGTCCACTCCTCATCTCTTGGACCCTTCAAGGTCCCCCTTCAAGGTCCGCTCTCATCTCTTGGACCCTTCAAGGTCCGCTCCTCTTCTATTGGACCCTTCAAGGTCCACTCCTCTTCTCTTGGACCCTTCAAGGTCCGCTTCCTCTTCTCTTGGACCCTTCAAGGTCCACTCCTCATCTCTTGGACCCTTCAAGGTCCACTCCTCTTCTCTTGGACCCTTCAAGGTCCACTCCTCATCTCTTGGACCCTTCAAGGTCCACTCTCATCTCTTGGACCCTTCAAGGTCCACTCCTCTTCTATTGGACCCTTTAAGGTCCGCTCCTCTTCTATTGGACCCTTCAAGGTCCGCTCCTCTTCTCTTGGACCCTTCAAGGTCCACTCCTCTTCTCTTGGACCCTTCAAGGTCCGCTCCTCTTCTCTTGGACCCTTCAAGGTCCACTCTCATCTCTTGGACCCTTCAAGGTCCACTCCCATCAATTTAGGACCCTTCGAGGTCCACTCTCTATCTAGGACCCTTCAAAGGTCCGCTCCTCTTCTCGAGACTCTTCGAGGTCCGCTCCTCTTCTCTCGGACCATCCATGGTCCATTCCTCTACCTTAGACCCCCATGGTCTACATCCTTCAAGTTAGGACCCTTCAAAGTTCTACCTCTCATCCATCCGCAGCTTGCTCTCTTAGCCTTAAAGCCATCCATAGTTTAGAACCCTTATCTCTAGCACCCTTTAGCCAAAGACCCACCTAGATCAAACCTCTCTCGACCCATCTAGATCAAACCACCATCTAGGGCCTACCTAAGCCAATCAAGACCAATTCTCATCCAAGTCCGATTAGCTCGTCTAGATCACCCTCACTTATATTTGACCAAGGATCGAGTCATCTTCCTCTTCCTCTTTTACATTCATCCTCTCTCTTTCTCTAAACTTAACCCTGGTTGTATCATCAATCGTGGCCCTCGAACTACGGTGACCTGAGACTCGTACCTTAAATGGTAAGGGTTACGTAGGCAACTTCAGCCCGGTCAAACTCTCAAATTGTGGAGATCAACTATTTTCTCAAAGATGCCTTAAGATTAATTATGAGTCTAATTCAACTCATTGATTTGACTCTGCCATATGTTCTTACAGAATTCTACATCATGTCTATGGAGAAAAGCATTGAAGCCCTTAAAGAAGTCTCAGACATGAGGTTGGGAGTGATCAACCTCCTCAAAGACATGCATGAAATTGAGCAGCGCCATTTGTCTTACATTCAAGAATACTGAGAAGAGTTCCTCCTCCCGTTCAATTCCGTAGTCCCTACCATCCACATGCTTGTGGTCCCACTTATGGTTCAACACATCAAAATTTCTCATTCAGATGCCTACTATGGCCACCAACCAACGAAGGGCACCAATACCCGAGTCACCCCCAAATTCAATCCAAGGGAAGAAGATCGACAAGGAGCATGACTTAGGAATGCCCGGGGTGAGTTCTTCGACATTTTGGTGGGAAAGAGTTTGATCAAGCCGCTCGAGAATTACAAGCTCGTTAATAAGAGAGCTAACTTGGATACATCCAAGTTTTGCAGATACCACAAGTACGTTGGGCATACCACCGACAACCGTAAGCAACAAACACTTGATTCAAAGTTTGATCAACCAAGGCCTCATTGATGAAGAAGCCCTCGTACTTCAAGGAAGGATTTAGATTCATTCAGCCTTGTAGGTTCTAGTGTGTCTTTCTTACGTCCACTTTGGGCATTGGTATGTAATGTCCACTTTGGAATAGTTACTTCAATAATAAAAGAGTCTTTCTTTCCTTTCTCTCTAGACTTGAGACATAATCTCGCATTACTTTCAAGAAGATTGTCTTATTTATAATTATCACTTGATTGCTAATCTCACTGATAAATTCACCGGCTAATAACAAAGTAAACAATTAATCTCAAAATAACAAATGCTTTGATTGGAGTGAACAACTCACCGTCCCTTCCTCATATACACCATCTCTATGCACCTTTCTCTCATACACTCTCTCCATACTCCACCATATACTTTTTGTACACTATCTCCTGCATCTCTCCTCAGTACGTGCCCTCTCGTGCTTTCTCGAGCATACACTTCCCCAAATACACTCCCCTCACTTGACCTCCTTTCCATATAGTCAAGACAAGCACAAAGACCGTTGTTGCTCATCATCAGAGAATAGATGCTCACGCCACTACAAAATGCAAGGGGTTGTTCTTATCCTTCACAAGTGCTACATGAATGTCAACTTGGGGCTCACCAACCCCCCAATCTCGCGTCTCCTCTGATTTTCCATTTGATAGATAAGCTTTCGTTGAATATGCTCACATGTCTTTCTCATGGTCCGAATATATTTTAAATACTCTTTTGAGAATGCTATCCAGTAGCGATTGAAGCTTGAACCTCTCACCATAGGAAGCCATAACCTTATCCTCACTAAATAATACCCTTTCATTTCAAGATCGACAAGTTTTGAAACCCTAAGGAAGAAGCCCATACTAGGGGCTCCCCTGACTCACAAAGCTCAAGAAAGGCGGAATGCAAAAGAAACTCATACAAGGGGCTCCTCGAAGGGACCACCTCCAAGCCCAAGAGGGAAAAGGTAAACGCATCCTAAGGCATACACTAGGGGCTATCGCGAGCAAACAAATCCAAGGGCTTTTCTCGAGAAGAGGGTGGCATAAAAAAAAAAAAACCTCCATCACTCCGAAGTGAACCTCCCATCTCAAAGGTTGTGAGAATGAGACATCGATCGAATGTCCTATCGTGATCAAGTTACTCGCGAAATCACAACAAACTCACGAGAAGAAGCAACAAAGATTCCCTCGGACAAATCGCGTAAACCAATTCCAAGTCCATCCTCTCACTTTTAGAGGATTCCATCACCACCTCGACCTTGTCAAAATCAAAGTTAACCTCACTCTTAGAGGTTCTCAAGAAGCGACAACAGAAAATCCCTTCACCTTAGAGATCCCAAACACATCCCTCAAACCAACCTCTCAAAAAAAGGCCCAAGACCTCTCACTTTAAGAGATCATGTTAAGCATCACCTAATGATCGATCGCAACCCAAAGCCCAGCTACAACCGCTACCGGATGGCATTCTCAAAAGATTATTTAAAAGAAATGCATATTCAGATTTTTGAGTCACTTGTTATCCTACGTGAGCATATTGCATACTCTCGCCAAGTTTGGGAACTCGTCCTATTCTTGAAATTCGTTCATTCGACTCCTCAAACACCGCCTCGCAAAAGTCTCACCGGGCTTCGTGATCCGTGCCTCTCGCCGGCACTCCGGTAAAAGCAAGGAGACGCGCGCCGTGGACTACTCCTCGCTTGCGAGAACAAAGGAACAACGAATCTTAACTTGAAAGACATAAAAATAGAAGGGGCTATAATCACCAAATCCCAATTTTTCTTCCACCTTTTTTTCTTCCACTCCAACTTTTTTTCTATTTTTCATTCTTTCCCATAAAGAAGATCAATGCAGGGCAAATAGCCCGGATCCGAGAAAGGCCTCGCGGCCCCTGCATCCGCGCCTTTCGCGGCTGAGGTGTCTCGCCGTTTTTCGCATTTGTAGAGTCGCCACGCCGTTTTTATTAAGCCCAAAACATTGAAAAGGGCACGCTTAAAGATAATTTTAAACCATTTTTGTGTGATGAGATTTTGAGTTCTGGAGGTCGATGACTCCCGGAAGAGAATATTAGAATATTAGAGCTCACCCGAGTAGCCTCGTAAACGAGTCTTTCTGATACCCCTAATATCCTTTAAATGTTGTGTGTGTGTGTGTGTGCTTTTAAAAATGCATGTCAGTATCGGATGTCTACATTGTATGCTATGTATGGAAATGTATTGAAATAGTATAGGAAGGAAGCCTTACCAATGTTGGTTCGTGTCTGCCGTCTTCCGCCGGGAATGGTGTTTGAGGTCTGAGTAGCGTTCCTGCATGGATCGGGATTGCTTCGGGAGATGCCGGTTGTCCGCGACGCAGTTTCGGCGTGAGTTGAGGCTGCAGGTGCCGCGGCTCGGGCGCAGGTTCGGCGGCGTGGGGATCGCCGGGATCACTCGGCAGAGGTTCTGCGGCGTTGTGGTGGCAGTGAGTCACTGGGCGTAGTTTCGCGTGGTTTGGGATCGTCTGGCTTGACTCTAAAGAGCCGGACACCGTGGAAAGACTGTGCAAGGCCTCTGAGTACCACGAGGGGCCTCGAGTACCTCGAGAGTGCCTCGGGCAGCCGCGGGAGCGTCTCTGAGCGCTGGAGGCTTCTGAGCACCACAAGGGAGCTCTAAGGCCTCTAAGGATCCGAAAGGGGCCGGAGTGCCTCGAGAGGACTTAGAGGGGAGCCGTAAGGCTAAGGGAGGAAGAGAGAAGAGGGAGGTGTGTGAAAATGAGGAGGGGGAGCCCTCATTTATAGTAAAATTTCGAGCAAAGAGGTCCGTACATGACTTTGGATTTCGAGCCTGGAATCTCGACCTTCTCCGGAATGATTTGTCCCCAAGGTCATTGAGGAATGCATTGATTTCAGATGAGGAATATTGTGGACTTTAAGGATGTCATGAAACAAAGAGGTCCGGGAATCCGCAATGCAAAGAGAGAAGAGGTCTCGAGACATTCTGATGAGTGCGGATTTCCCGTGAAAGGGGTGATCCATTTAAGGCCCCTCGACGACGTCACTTGAAACGCCGAAAGAGTAAGGACCTTAATCCGAGGTCACGTGACTGTCTGAAAATTCCCAAAAGGCCTTTTGTCCCTTTATCCTCGGATAGATTCCTACGTATGGGATTTGGTCGTAGTTCGGTGATTTTGAGGGGTTTGAAGTTTTGGTGACCGCCGAAGGTGCGGACGTGCGGTATTTCCCGTGTTTCGAAAGGACGGGGTCCAGATTTCGATGGCGGACCTTGATAGGATTATCCCGAATCAAGCTCGGGCCGTAAGAGGTCCTTTGGATCGCCGGTGGGAAGTGGAAGTGACCGCAGGCCGCCGGTAAGGACGCGCGGTGTCCCGGGTGACCGCATAGGTCGATGGGAAGGACGTGGTGGTGTCCTAGGTGACCGTATGTGTCGAATGGCCGGACCCCTGTGATAGGATTCCTACGTATTCCCCGGCGGGAATCAAGCCTGGCCGTGAGTTCTGAGTGTCGTGAAATTCGTGTGTATACGGCGCGTGTGGTGCCCCGCGCCGCGGTGACCGCCGAGGTCGGGCGGTAAGGACGTGGTGGTGTCCTAAGATGCGGGTGACCGTAGGTCATGGTAGGCCGTGCGGTGGCCAGGCCGTGGACAGGAGACCCATAAAGTCAGATGATAGGATTCCTACGTATCCCCGCCGCGAGCAAGGTGTAATCAAGCCTGGTCCGTAGTTCGAGGTCGTGATAACGGATTGTGGAGCGGCGCGAATGGCGGTCCTCGAAGCTGTCGTGTGCCACCGCCGAGGTCGTGACTGGTAAGGACGTGAGGTGTCGCGCGGGATGGGTGACCACGCCGGGAGGTCAATTGTGGTGACGTGGTGGCGCCCTGGATGGAAATTTTACGATTTTCCTAATCGGACGTGGTTTAAGCGCCCTTCCCGAGGCCTTGAGATAGTGATCTCCGGGCGAGGTTTATGGGACCTGCCCTTCCTGGACCGAGTGACTTTAAAGCCTTCCTGGCCGGGATTGTTGTTTGGCCGATGATAGCGCCTCCTGACCGAGTGGTTTAAAGCCCAGTCTCTCCGGCTGGAGGAGTGACGAGGATCAATCGTCTTCGATTGGCGGCGGCTTGGTGCCACGCCGGGAGGACTTTGACCGAATCATTATCCGGCAGCGGTTGATGCCACGTCGGGAGGATTTTGAATCGCCATCTCTGCGGGCGGCTGGTGCCACGCCGGAGGACTTTGAATCGTCACCGGCGGCGGTTGGTGCCGTAAGTGACGGGTTACCGCGCGAGGACTCTCAATCGTCAGCGCGGCCGTTGGACGGTGCCAAGGACGCCGGGAGGACTTTCGAATCGCTGAGCATCCGTTCGGCGGCTATTGATGCGCTACGCGCCGGAGGACTTTGAATCGGTCTTCTAGCCTTCTAGCTTGTGGATGTAATGGCGCGAGGACTTTGAATCGTCTTCTAGCCGCATTTGATGGAGGCGTGAGCCTTGCCACTAGGCGCAGCTTGATGTAATGCGAGTAAGGTCGACTTACGATGATCGGCGGCCATTGCGCTGCCGCTGCGGGCTTGAGGATTTGACTACCAGATTGCTTCCACCACTTTACGTTTTCTAGAGGCGTTTCGTGCCTTGGGACTTGTACTTCTGAGGTGTTGGCCTTCCTTCCTTAGTGCCTTGCTTTGCCGCTGAGCTGGGCGAGGACGACGGTCGGATCTGGCCGTGATACGTACCAGACGACTCTTCGACTTGTCGTTAGGAGGAGCCCTGGCAATTACTTCCTCACGGCCTGCTTGCGTTGTCCGTTGAAGTGGGCGGTTCTGCTACATTTGACTCCGCCGGTGCTTGAATGCTAGCCGCAGCGGGATGCATGACTTGTAGGCCCTTTTGATTCCTGAGGCTGGGAAAGATGACTTTGTGTTTTTTGACACTCCTTCGGGTGGCCACTGGCTGGTGCTTGTCATGGAGCTGCTGAGGCGTCTGTGCCTCTTGATGCACCCGGTTGAGGCTGGGCTCCTTGAATTCCTGTCGCCAGTTGGGCGTTTTGAAGCGCTTCGTGCCTTGGGACTGAGGCTCGGTGGTTGGACCCTTGCCGTTGAGTGGGCGTAGGACCTATTTTGGAGTGGGCGCTCGATGGCCTGGGATCGAATTGCCGCTCGGCCGGGCGGTGTCAGATCCTCGCCTTACCGCCGACTTCACGGGATCGGCGACTGCCGTGCCTGAAGTGGGCGAGACCGGTCTTACGCTTCTTGAATGGCCTAGGGGATGCGCGATTGTAATTGCCGTTGAAGTGGGCGAGGACCTGGCCTCTACGTGGCGACGGCCACGTGCTTGAACGCGGTTGCCGCTGACGCTGGGCGAGGACCGGTCTTACGTCGACGGCCTTCTCGCGGTTGAATCGCCGCTGAAGCGGGCAAGGTCCGGCCTTACGCCGACCGGCCGCATGGGTTGAATTGCCGTTGAAGGGCGAGGACCCGGTGCCTTGCCGACTGATGGCCGGGGATTGAATTGCCGTTGAAGTGGGCGAGGACCGGGTCTTACGCCGACTGGCCGGTCAACCGCCGCTGAAGCCGGGCGAGACCGGTCTTACGTTGACGGCCTATGGTCAATCTGCCGTTGAAGCTGGGCGAGGTCCTAAGCTCTTACGCCGACGGCCGTGGCTTGAAGGTTGCTGGCGTTGGGCGAGGACCTGGCTCCATTGATGGCCAGGTTGAGTTGCCGCTGGAGCGGGCGAGACCATTTTCGCTGACGGTCGCTGTCAATCGCTGCTGGCGGCGACCGGCTCTTACGCTGATGGCCGGTCGCTTGCGTTGCCGTTGAAGTGGGCGAGGACCGGTCTTTCGTTGATGGCCTATGGTTGAATTGCCGCTGAAGTGGGCGAGGACCGGTCTTACGCCGATGGCCTGGGATCGAGCTGCCGCTGGTGCTGGGCGAGGACCTGGTCTTACGTCGACGGCCGGGTGCGTTGAATCTGCCGCGAATGGCGCTGGCGAGGACCTGGCCTTACGCCGATGGCCTAGTTGGAATTGCCGCTGCCAGTTTGAAGGTGGGCCGAGGCCAAGACCGGCCTTACGTTGACGGCCGGGTTGATTTGAGCTTGAGCGTTGGAGGCGAGGTTCGGGTCTGGTTACACTCGCGCGACGATGGCCGCCGGATTTCACTGTGATGTCCGCGGGGATGGACTCGAGGAGTAGGGTGTCGTGTACTCGTTCTTCGAGCAGTTCCCCTCGCCATACCGAGCGGATCCCGGATAGATCGGTGAGTGTGCTGACTCTTTTCCATCTTGGCATCTTTTTCCGTATTTTTCTCTTTTTTTGTTGTTGAGTATAACCGTATCGGGCTGAGCGTTTCCTTCGTCGCTTGTCTGCGCATGTCCCTGGGAGAGCCTATGATATGGCCGACTGCTACGTGGCGATGAGGTCGCTTTGCGAAGAAGATGGGGCTCCTCGAAGATATCTTGCCGGTCTCGCGACGCGCAAGCCGGCGTATTTGAGCCTATGCTCTCAGAGGCACTCAGACGTTCCTCCCCGCCTCCAGAGCCGAGGCCGAGCCGCAGCCGCGAAGCAGAGGGACCTTTCGAGGGGCGGCATGGGCAGCATGGATGCCGGACACGCCTTCGGGATAGGCCTTCGAGGGAGCAGCCCTTTATCGCTCTCATGCCTCCGCATGGCCAAGACACTGTGGTGAGGGTTCCGTCGTGAGCCTTCTTTCTTTTGATCCTTTCGCCTGATTTGATCCTTCTGGTACTTTTATCGTGAGCTTCCTCCGGCTGTGCTCAGGTATTCTCGACGACGAGGATGCTGACGTGGCGCGAGTTCCGCTCGGGATGCCCGACTTCCTCTTCCTCGGGAGGACCTTACAGGAGATGATGGATGCCGAGAAGACTCGATTAGTATTCATTTGCTTTCCCTCTTTCATATCCTCCTTTTTTTTTTTGTTGTTAGCAACAATGTACATTTATGGGTACCTGCATTAAAACACATGTATTTCGTCCGTACGGCAAATGAGCATTTTATTTTAAGATGTAATGTCATTTTTTGTGATTCCCGGATTTGTCCTAGAAATTGTTGCTATTATTATTTTTTTCCATTTTCATACATGCCACGATGAGTCAGAGTGCATTTCAGGTAGTGTATGTTTGCCGAATGGGTAGGCCAGTTGTTTGGGTATGCGCTTTGCCTAGCAATGGCTTTTGTCAGCCGAGGACATTGGTTAAGCTGTAATCGTTTGGCCGGGAAAATGGGTTCTATTTGCAAGGAGGTCCGTGACGGACATACTTAGCATGCAAAGAGGTCCCACGGATCAACCCTTTTGCTTTGGGAAGGACATAAATGCTTTTCAAAGGTTCCGGTTCTTCCTCATTTCCCCATTCACTCATTCTTCTGAGCTTTCTTCCCCATTTTCTTGTAGAACCTCCATTTTTGCGCTGGATTCTTCGCACGTCCCTAGAATTTTGCCGAGATTTCTGGGCAAGAGAGGTAAGCACACTCCCTGAGCACCAAAAACGTGATGCGGCGTCGTACGAGGCATCAGAGACGGCTGAGGCAAGGTTTATTTTCAAGCTCGATCTGGGTCTTTTAAGGAGTCAGGTTGTTGTATTGGGATTTTGTTGCGGGGCCGCGAAGTTCTCGGGATGCATTAGGAGGCACGTGTACTGCTTTCTCCTATAATGAAATGGTGCCTGCACTTTTGAGGATTTTTCGTGCTTTGATTTGGAGGACCTAGAGGTGGAGGCCATCTCGCTCTTTGATTGGGTGGTGCCGTCGTTGCGAGCGTGAAGCTTGGGCGTGAGACTTTCTTCGTACTTCGTTGGAAGAAGCGCAGGCATGATCCTTGATTCGGGTCATATCGACATTTCGAGCCGCTGGAGCGGTTCATGGTCGATGATGAGAGTGACGTCTCTTGGGATGTATTTGGCCTCGCGCGTGATGGCGACGCTTTTCTCTCGGTCGCCTCGGGCATTTGTGGATGGCGGCGCTACAGATGTGGCAGGGCACCGCAGAGCCGGAGAGGATATTGTCCCGCTGGGTGCCGGGGGAGACTCTTCATGGTATCGACTGCCCGGCGACCGGGGATCGTTTTATGAGAGGGGGAAGCCCCGCTTGCTCACCTTGTGGCCGCGAGAGAGACTTCAGGCCATGCCCGAGGCTCCGACGTCGTTATCCCGTGGTCGTTTGCTCAACGACCTCTTGTGGCTGGATATGGATCACCCGCCCGGGAGAGATGGATGGCATGCCTTTGGTACGCATCGATCCGCCGTGGGTTCCGCACTCGGAGGATTGAGACCAGTGAGGGTCTTGCAGAAGCGGTCCTACGTTGTCGTAGTTCCAGTTTGTCTTGGTCCTCCTTCTATATTCCGTCGCTTGTTTCCTACAGCTAGCTTGGGATGAAGCAGAGCCTTTGTCTGGCCTGGATGACCTTGCTATCAAGGAGGTAGTTCCTATATGTATGGCGGCCTTTCTGTGTGCCTTCTGTATTTTCTCAGGGTATGGAAGTATTCTCGCTTTCCCTCCCCGCGGTACTCCTTAGACGTCTGGGAGCGTTGTATTGACGACTCGCATCCGGCCCGGTATGAGCAAAGATGTCAAGCGCCCCAAGTGGTCTCTGAGAGCAAGCGTGTAGCGATTCTGGGACCCGGTTGCCGTGAGTAGCTATTGCCTTAGGAGTTCAAGCCCGGTCTCGACCCTTCGATGTGACGGGAGACACTTTGTTTGACTACGAGACTAGAGTTGACCGACCGACAGGAGAGGTCCTCTTTGCTGCACTGGCAGGAGGAGGATCCGAGCCGAAGCACGGCGAATGAAGCCCCGAGAGCTACCGGATTGTTTGACTCTACGGGGAGGACCCTGCATCTCTGGACCGAGAGACGCAGAGTCGGGTTCACGTGAGCGAAAGAAGACTCGCTGGGACGAGGGAAGAAAGGAAAGAATGGCGAGGGGACAAGCGCAGATGGCGCGGAATGACCTCCTAAGTATCCATTCATTGCATTGCAAACACATTATTAGTTAAATGTATTAAGTCGTCTTTTGAAGCATGTTGTGAACTCAGAGTAGACCGTGCTTGAACTCATCAAGAAATGTTGTAACCAAGTTAGTGATTTGTGATTTACTTTTAAAGCTTTATCGAGACGCAAGATCTTTTGTTTGCCTTTGCTTCGTTGTGCACTTTGCTCGGCGTCCATCTTTGAACTTTTCTGTTGCCTTATGGACTGGACCGAAGCAGCCTGGGCCATGACGGCAATCTCCTTTGCCGAGGCTTTCAGGCTTGGCCGAGAGGTTGAATGCTCCCCGACAAGTCGTTCGACGGTCTTTTTCGTAGCTTCCTTGCCGCTTGTCAAGGCGTCGGGCTCTCGACCTCTTTTTTGCAGCCTTCGCTTGAGCTTCTTTTGTTTTTTTTTTTTTTGTGAGCCCTTGCTCGAGCTCTCTTTTTTTTTTTTTTTTTTGTGAGCCCTCGCTCGAGCTCTCTTTCTTTTTTTGTTTTTTTTTTTTGTGAGCCCTTGTCGAGCTCTTTTTTTTTTTTTTGAAGCGCGTGAGGGCGAAGACAAGCCCCCGGCTTGGAAGCAGCATGAGCCGAGTCACTGCTTGATGCCGAGTGACCCTCGGATGTCCTTTGATGTTGCCGCCGTCGTTTGACTTGGTCAAGGTGACCGCCGGGCGTGTTCTGAAAAGTGCGGAGCTTTGATGGAGGTCTTGGTTGACATTCAAACTTTTGACTTTTTTTGTGTATTTTTAGACCGGACTAATTAAGGTTGCCTACGTTCCTCCTGGACTAGAGGGCTCAGTGTCCGCGTAGTTCGACACTACATGGAGTGCCAAGAGATGCACAAACTGCTTCTTCTTTAGGCGAAGTATCTCGCGAAGTTTGCTTCCGTTGACCGGATTCATGAAGGGATTGCCATCTAGGTCCGCGCCTTCATGGCGCTCCGGAGAAGATCTTTTGAACCACGAAAGGGCCGATCCATGTGGGTTCCCATTTTCCCAGCTGGTTGGTTCGAGTGGGAGGCTTTTCTTTGAGTACAAGGTCACCTTCCCCGATGTCTCGGGATTTGACTTTCTTGTCGAAAGCTCTAGCCATCCCGCTTTGATAGGCTCGGACGTGTTCCATGGCCTTTAGTCGTCGCTCGTCTAGCGTGAGCCAATTCGCCATGTCGGCTTCGAGCCATTCGACTTCGTTGATGTCATTTTCCAAAGAAGACTCTGAGTGAGGGAATTTCTAGCTCGACGGGAAGGATCTGTTTCCATCCCGTACGTCAGTGGCAAATGGGTTTCTCCCGTGGTCGTTTCGACCGATGTGCGGTAGCCCCAAAGTGCAAGGTGCAGCTTCGGCCAATCTCGTCCTCGGGTGGTCATTTTTCGGATGATCCGTTCGAGGGTTTTGTTTGCCGCTTCCACGGCGCCGTTTGTTGGTGGCCTCGTGGAGAAGATTTGTGGCGTGTGATCTTGAATTCAGCCAGCCAGACTCCGTCAAATTCCCTTCAAGTGTGAACCATTGTCTCGATATGACCTCATTTGGGATGCCGTATCGGCAGATGATGTTTTCCTTGAGGAAATGCGCGACCTTCTGGAGGCGAGTACCTTGTCAGACTTGGCTTCGACCCATTTGGTGAAGTAGTCGATGGCTACTAAGATGAACTCGTGACCGTTGTCGCCCGGCGGAGCGATTTTCCCGATGACGTCAATTCCCAAGTGGCAAAGGGCCAAGGTGTAGTCATGCAAGAGAGATCGTGGGTGTGGTAGATGATTGAGGTTGGAGAACCGCTGGCACTTGTCGCAGCCTTCGGACAAAGTGGATGCAATCCGCCTCCACGGAGATCCAAAAGAGTAGCCCATCCCGAGAATGATTTGCACGTGGCTCGGGCGTTCATGTGGGGACCGCAAGCCCCATTGTGGACTTCGTTCATGAACTTGCTTGCTTCTTCTTGGCCGACGCAGCGTAGGAGTGGCCCGTGGTAGCGTTTCTTGTATAGCATGTCCCCGAGGATGACGAAGCGAGAGGCAAGGCGTTTAGGGCCATGATGCTCCCGGTTTTGATCCCTTCGTGTGTGGGTCTTCCTTGTTCATGAAGGTGGTTTCCCGCTCTTGAGGTATTGGAAGATCTCGGGGGTTATACCATGGCTCATTGACGGGCTTAGGTTCTGGGTTCGATCTCACAACAAGAGGGCGTGAATTTCCTTTCGTCCGACTTTGAAGGGTTTGATTGCTTTTCCTTCGTGGGATTTCCACAAGGGAAGCCAAGGTGGCTAAGGCATCTGCAAACCTCGTTTCGGCCTCTTGGCAAGTAATGGAAGGTGACCTCTTCGAATTGTGTGATGAGGTCCTCTATGCAGCATGGTATTTTTGCAAGCCCGGGTCTATGGTTTTCCACTTGTTGGAGACTTGGTTGATGATCAAGGCCGAGTCCCCATAAACTTCGAGTTTCGGACATTCCTCTCGAGTGCGGCTTGTAGTCCAAAGAATAAGCAGCTTCATATTCGGCGGCATTGTCAAGGTTACCTCGAAATTGAGCTTTATAGCAATTGGGGTGTGCTCGTCCTGGGATCCACCAAGAGCATACCGATGCTGTTTCCTTTTTGTTGGCCGCTCCGTCAAAGAATAGTTGCCATCGGTTTTCGCTTCGATTGCGAAGATTCCCTCGTCTCTGGAAATTGTGGTTCAGTGGCCTCGAGCCTCGCTGGTGGGGAAATCAACGCTTGTTCACCCATGGCCCGTCCCTTGATTGACTTTTTGGTTTACGTACTTGATGTCAAATTCCGCCAGAAGAAAGACCATTTGGCGAGCCTCATTGACAGAGATGGTTTGTCGAAGAGGTACTTGACCGGGTCCATTTTGGAAACCAAGTGTACCGTGTGCGACCGCATGTAGTGCCGTAGTTTCCCGACAACCCATACCAGAGCCGCGCAGGTTTTCTCGAGGGCCGAGTAATTGAGTTCGCCGCCTTGAAACTTTCGACCGACGAAGTAGATGGCGTTTCGACCCGTGACTCCTTCTTTTCTTGACAGAGCATGGCTCCAACCGCGGTGCCTGGCCACAGCTAGGTATAGCAACAGTGGCTTTTCCTCGTGGGGAGGACAGAGAATAGGAGGACTCACAAGGTATGCTTTTATTTTTCAAAGGCATCTTGGCATTCTGAGTTCCATTCGATGTCGGCGTTCTTCTTCATCGCCTTGAAGATTGGCTCGCATATAGAGGTCAATTGGTTGACGGCGGCCGATATATCAGGCGGCCCATGAAGCTTTTCACCTCGTCCGAGTTTGCGGTGGTCTCATTTCGATGATAGCTTTGATCTTTGAGGATCCACCTCGATGCCTCTCTCGGTGACCATGTATCCCAAAACCTTGCCTCGCTAACCCCAAATGTGCATTTGGCAGGTGGTTAAGCCTCATTGAGTGTTTTTGGAGGCGATTGAAGAATTTTCTCAGTTCCGTGAGGTGTTGTCCGTCTCGATCCCTTGGAGTGAACGATCATGTCATCGACGTACACTTCGATCTCTTTGTGGATCATATCGTGGAAGAGGGCGGTTGCCGCCCGTCGTAGGTAGCCCCAGCTTCTTAGTCCGAACGGCATTACTGTGTAGCAGCAGGTTCCCCAGGGGTTGTGAAAGCCGTCTTTTCTTGATCTTCTTCGGCCATCTTGATCTGATTGTAGCCGGCAAAACCGTCCACGAAGGACTTGACTTCAAATTGGTCAGTAGTGTCTACCAACATGTCGATGTTGGGTAGTGGAAAATCGTCCTTGGGACTTGCTTTGTTGAGATCTCGGAAGTCCACGCAACAGCCGTACTTTTCCATTGGCCTTGGTGACCGTGACGATATTAGAGAGCCATGTGGGGTACTCGATCACCCCGATAAAGCCGACGCGGAGCATTTTTTCGATCTCCTCTTTGACTTGTAAAGACCATTCT
Organism: Adenophora triphylla var. japonica; assembly: GCA_022495995.1. Classification (NCBI taxonomy): domain Eukaryota; kingdom Viridiplantae; phylum Streptophyta; class Magnoliopsida; order Asterales; family Campanulaceae; genus Adenophora; species Adenophora triphylla. Next base: position 272,691 of record JAFEMH010001864.1, on the reverse strand, counting down.
CGCTTGATTCGGCGTAGCTTTTGCTTGATGGGCTTAGCCTCGGGATTCAAGGGGATCCGGTGCTCTACAATGTTAGGATCTAATCCGGGCATGTCTCGGTAAGACCAAGCGAACACATCCACGAACTCTTTGAGCAAAGGCAACAATGCGTCTTGCTCGTGCCGGTGAAGAAACTTCCGATTTGCGTCTCTTTTGGCTCTTCACAGCTCCCAAATTCACTTTGGTCAAAACCTCCTCGGCAGCTTGGGCCCGGTTTTTCTCTCGTTTGACAACATGCTTAAAGATGTGCTTAATGTATTGTTCATTTAGTGTGTCCGCTTCTTTATCAAGTGAATCGTTATTAACTCGCTTTGTGTGTTAGTTAATTTATCGCTTGTTAAAGATGCAATGAGAGGATACTCTGGAAAGATCGAAGCATTCATTAAGAGCATACGGGAATACATTATTGGCAATGAGTTCGTAATCTTCTCGGCGTGAGGCCATCAGATGACTCGAGAGACTCAAATTCAAAGCTAATGGACTCAGGATGAGTTTTGACACTAGACTCTAGGACTCGAGGGGTCGACCAAGTTGTTCGATCATGTCCTTTTTGCTGGCAGTAGGTCCGGAGAATGTGGCCCAGCTTATTTGAGTGGCAATGAGCTTGATAGAGATGGGGCTTGAAAGGCTTTATGTCACCGTTCCCGATCATTGCTATCACAGAGTTATCGAAACAAAATCGATTAGATCCGGCATCTCGATTTCTTCTTTGAAGAGCAGTGGAGCATTGGTTCGTCCCAAGCATCGTCTCGCGGAGTCTCTTGCTTTTGTCTTGGGCATTACTAGCTCGAATGCACTCGTCCCGCTTGTTGAAGGCAGGAGCGTTGAGCAGAGAGTTTTTCGAATTCTTCCGCCAAAGAGGGGTTTTCCCGAACCAAAATTCATTGTGAATAGTGGTGGTTGTGGATCCCTGCAGGGCGGTGTGTCGAGGAATGCTCTTTCGGACGGGATTTGGCTTCGAGGCCTCCGAATCTTGCCAGGTTCTCGCTGGAGCTTGTCCATGGTTGTCGGCCAGCTTTGTTTGGCGCCGACGCCTCTGTTCCCTTTTCTGGATCTTCTTCCAAGTTGCCGGCCTTCCTTGTGAAGTACTTGGTCATGTCGAAGCTGTAAGGACGAAGATCGGAGATTGCGTGCAAGCCTCTTTTGTTATCTGTGGAGCGTTTTCGTGCTGCTCGCTTGTCCTCCGCAATGTGTTCGGGAGTAGGAGAGTATCCCAAGCCATGCAGGGTATTCTGTTCTTTGATATTGATGATCTGTTGAGTGCCCTGATGGCGTTTTCCCAAACCGAGCCCCGGGATGTAGTTCATGTGTTTCATCATTTTCATCGGGGGAGGGATCTTGTCCCAAATCAAAGGTAGGTCTATGTGGCACACTTGGGCCTTTGGGCTTTCGATGGTGAACCCTGTGAGCATCATGCCGTCATCATCGTGTTTGATCTCTAAAACCGGGACGCCGTTGGTGTCGGTCCTTTCAGTGACTATGTGTAAGTGCTCCAATTTGAGCTTGTTAGAATTTTCGTTATAAAATTAACGAAAGTTATAACATTTCTAACAATTCCTAACTATCCTAACATTTCTAACAAAGGGAGGGTAGAATGGGCATTGCCAAATGAAGTTAAACCTTAAAAAGAATCTTAAAAAGAAAAACAAAAGGAATAAAACCACAAATAGCAATGGCAGGAGACACAAAACTGGCTGTTAATTTGAAATTTCAAAAAGATTATTCCTCTTGTCCAAGGCCGAAGCCGCATTTAATGAACAAAGGCACGCCGAGGGGATCCATGTCCGCGCGGATGAGTTTGTCATTTCAGAGGGCTATAAATTGAGCCCTCCAAATACAAAAATATGAAGGAAGAACACAATAGCAACGAAGTTCTGGCGAAATATAGAGAGAAAACAGTGAGAATTCTCAAGAATTGTCACCTTTTTCTTTCCAATCTTTCCCAACTCATACTCATCCACTCACTCTCATATTAAATCCCTAAACACTCATACACTCAAGCCAAACACTCAAGAACACAAGGAAGATTGGTAAACCCTCTTCTTCCTAACCCTAAATCTCATCCATGCATGCATCTTCAAACTACAAAATGTAGTTCTTTCATCTTTTTTCTCTAGATCTAAGAAGATCACCATGGAAGACCATCTCCATGGATGATCTTCTACAAAGATCAACATTATTTTCAAAGCTTTTCTTTCTTACTTGCAAAAATGCACTTTCAAAACCCTAGAAAACCATTTTCAAGCACTAAATCTTGATTTCAAAGGGTAAAATCCCCCTCCCCAAGCAAATGAAATGCTTAGTCCTAATGTACCCCAAGGATGGTTTGGTATAGTTGATTCACCACTAAAATGTCTAGTGATCACTAACCAAAACCTAGGGAAATGGGGACAAGCATGGATGCAAAACCCCCCCTTAAAATCATATTTTCTTTCTTGAGAAGTTGCTGTCCAGTAGCAATTTTCTCAGACCTCAGTCCATGGTCTTAATTTTTGGACACAGATGAACTTGTAATTTGGTGTTGACTACAAAACACTTTTTGTAGCCAACATCCAGAGCTTTCCAGACATATTTTTACCTTATTTTTTGGGTGAGTAAAACTCCTCTTTTCAATTTTTCTTTCAGAGGCTAGTTCATCAGCTTCTGGGAATCCAGATCTCATATCTGAGGTTTCCAGAAGGTTTTGACCCCTCAAATCTTCTCCAAAATGGAAATTTCTTTCACACAAAGTTTATTCAAGGAGTCTAGAGAAACTTTCATTCTCTGAGTTCATCCAGATTATGAAGTTTTAGGACCCTTGAATCCATTTCAAAATCAGGTGTCTGCTGCCATTTCCTTCTGGCAGAAGTGACTTCTCAACTTCAAAAGGTTTTTTGAGTACCAAATCTCAAACCAAAAATTCTCCAAAAAATCATGGGATCAGTTTAAAGTCTTAAAAAGACATCCCAATTTTTACTTTTTCCAGTTTCAACTTATTTTGGCCAAAACACACACACACACACACACAAATGATTTTCAGCTTGGAAGACTCGTTTTACGAGGCGCGTCGGGTGCACACTAACGTCCTTCCCGACGCGTAACATGACCTCCGAACCTAAATCTCTGATCTCGGGCTTTTTCAAAGTTTTGGCCCTTCAAAATTAAAATGGCGTGGCGACTCCGTTTTTCCGGTTTTATTTGGTTTTTCAAAGAAACGCAAAATCGAATTTTTCCCGCGAAAAAGGCAACACATCGTTACAAGGGCGATCTACTGGGACTAAGCTTTTTAATAAAAAATGGTATTCGGTATATTGGTGGAAACCATTAAATTTCCCGTTATCGCCTCCTAACACGAGTCGGGGATAAATTGTGGTCTAACAATCCCACGTACCGGTATCACCGTTTTCAAAAAAAAAAAAAGCTTTTGAGGGTCAAGCTTCCGTCCCGGCTTTGAAAATCATTTTTGTGTGTGTGTTGATTTTTTGCACAGTTTTCATGTTGTTTTGGCCGCCTCGGAGAAAGTCAAAATTTTGACTGTCGGAATAATGTCCCTAACTGTCGGAATTTTCATGCTTACGTGCTTATGTGCTCATAAAAAAAATTTTCAAAAAAAAAAGATTTTCAAAAAAAAAAGAAAATTTCCAAAAAAAATCATGCATCATATTTTTAAGACACATAAAAAAAAATCTCTATTTTACTCAGAAAAAGAATATAGACTGCTTGCACACTACGCGCACGTGACCGTACACTGCACACTACGTCCTTAACCCGGGGAAATCCTTGTCGCGGTCCGTTTGGTCTTATTACGCCTCTCGGATGAGCACAGGACTACCCAAACATCCCATGGAGCCTCGTGTCGACCATGCACTTGTCCGTGACACACTTTGTCCGAGACCCGGTTGGTTTTTAGTCTGGTCCGTGTCATGCCCCCGTCCGTGTATAGACCTTTCCTTTCAAGCCTTTGTCGGCATACCGACTCAATATCTCTCGGGTCCCTAATCGCCGCTAATCGGTCGAAGTTCGCCGGTTTTCCGCCGCAGACTTTGACCAAGATATTGACCGGCGCCTTGACTTCGGCTCGATCGGCACAAATTATACACTCGACTCCCAAAGATTGACACCGAGTCATCAAGGATTAACGGTTATTCCATGCCTAATTACGGCTTAACCGACGACAAGTCAAGATCAATAGCGGACATTTATCACCAAATCATGCCGACTTTTCGTCGAGCTCTCGGACACGATCTTGACTCGACGCGCCTTTGTCCATAATTTACATCGAATGCTCGTTAAGACTCGATTACCCGCCGTACTTCTAGGATCGTTTTTCTTTCGGTCGGTGGGACCCGCTTGCCCTATAGGACCTCGCCGGGCCGTCCACCCCGGGAGGTCGAAATACAGGTGGAATACGAGGGGCTTATAGACGTAGTGACGGGGCCCACCGATCCAGAATCAGAGTAGTTTGCGAAAAGAAGAGCAATCTTTTCCAACCGATTAGGTTAATAAAACATGTTTTAAGTAAACGTGAACAAATAATCGCATGTTGCATGAGCCAAAAGCCCAAACACCTACCCTCCTTCCATTCCTGCACATCCGAACCTTCGTGTCCTTTCCCCGCAGCCTCCGCACAAAGCTTGGTTTCGGGCACCGGGTCACCGTTTGATCAAGTTGGGAAGAGTCAAGCGCATCGTCGCCTTCGCCATTTGTTCCAACTCCGGGTTTCAAATGTCTCGCATCAGCCGGTAATGATGGGGATAACGTTGCTCCGTCCTCCAAAATCCCTCGACAGACGCATTGGATCCAGTTGGTAGAGCAAATGAGACTTCGACACGAGGCTCAAATTGATGACCCACTGGGGTAGTCGCAAGTCATGGTTTGACTATCGCCTCAATTCCGATGGCACCTTTACCGCAAAGACAGAAGAAGGTTCTCCTCCTCTTCTTAATAGTCCCGGATACATCAAGATGCTACCCCAAGATTCCTATGTTTCCACCGCCGGGACTCCCGCCCGCCGACTTACAGTGGGCAACCGGCCCCCAAACAAGATCGGGGACGAAAGAGTTCGGTATACTGTCGGTTGTCCCCTCTCAAGGTGATGATCCCACAAATATCAGCTCGAGTGATGAAAATCAAGAAACAGTTAAAGAAATATGGTCGCCCATCAAATCCCCGGAAGAACGCTGCAATGCAAACAGCCCGGATTGAAGAGGCCACACGCCACTTGGGACCTTAACAATATCCCAACCGACCGGGGCTACCTTGAAGGACAAACATATGCCCGTTCCCGGGACCTCAATATCTCTCATTATCCGGTGGAGTCCAATCACTCGCTACTGTGACGAGCCTGCCAGCCAGATCCCCTGACCAGTTCCACTCAAAGTCATTCCAAGACCGCTCAACCCGAGGTCCCAAATCCGCCACCAGTAGTAGAACACATTTGGTGGGATATTTGTGATCCGTCCCGATTGCCTTGAAAGGGACTATCAGACTGGATACACGAGGACCGCCCTCCTAAGAAAAGAAAATTTCCTCCCCAAAGAAAAATTGAAGGAGAGATTCGAGGCCGGTGATAACGGTGTGGGAACGCTCGGGGAGCCATCTGGGGATTTGATTATTATGTACTCTACTCCGCCCGCCCTTCCCCAAAGCAAAAAGGGGTGAAAGAACAAAAGCCTTGCCAACGACGGAATTGAGACCTTCGGGTACCGTAGCACGTTGCAACGTAAGTCCAACCCCCTCGGGGTCGCCCAAGGTTCGGTTTGTCCAGGCCTCCCGAGTATCCACCGATGAAGAAAACCGACGCCGTCTGGCGCTCCCACTCAATCAACATGTTGACTGGAGATGGCAACCGCCACAAAAGGCATCAAGATAACCTGTGGGCTTCGGCAAAGACTCGCCTCGCAAGAAAAAGGCACGAAGTGACCGGCTTGATGACTCTCCATCCCGAGACAAGGACCAAATCTATGATCCTCACCTATATGGGAGTATGATCACCTTCTCGATGAAGATTTGCCAAGAGATGTCTCCCAACACAATGAAGCTTTGTACATCACTATTCGGCACAACACCATGTCACTCCCCTGGGTATTAGTGGACAATGGATCATCGGTAAATGTCCTTCCTCAGCATGATGAGGGCCCTCCGCATAAATGAAAGGCGCGTGATCCCATCTACCCGGACCGTCAAAGCCTACGACGGTTCTGTCTCGTCCCCATTCTGGGGACGGTGACTCTGGAACTCGGTACGAAACCCAAATGGTGCCCGCAAGTTCCATGTAATGGATATCCTCCGAGTTCACAGCCTCTACTAGGGCGCCCTTGGTTGCATCACATGAAAGCCATAGCCTCCACTCTCCACCAATGCGTCAAATTCATCAACCGGCAGGAGACCTTGAAGTCATAAGGGGTGACAGCTTCCTCATAGGGAACGAAGCTGAAACAATAGCCAAGAACGCCCACAGTCAAACACCGGGCTACATCCTTCAAGAGGCAAGTCTCGCCGGCATCCTTTGGAATCCAGCAATGCCAACTATGTCGACACACTCAAGCGAGCGGACTCCGAAGAAGTTCGATTCATCAAATTTAATTGCTATTTCCAACACTTGGAGTCGTATCGGAAGGAAATGCCGAACGCCGCCATGATACAGCACACAAGTCCCCGGTCCTCAATCACAGATTTGTCGCATTCGCAAACCCATTCTTTGGCCTCGCCGGGCGAGGAGGTTTTCATGATAAAAGTCAGCAAACACCGACAGACTCGCTCGAATCTATGAACGTCGTGTGGGACGTCCTCCTTGCTGAACTACTCGCCAAGCCTTTCCGCTCGAGTATGGGACATGAGATTTTTCTAGTGCTCACCGAGACGCAATGCGTCCTTACATCCGGGATTGAGCGATCGGATTGTGACGAAACGGAAGTCCCTGCAATTGAGGAAGATCCCTACATCCACATGCTCGGTTTCGGATGCCAAACACGCTTGATTCTCGATTCGAGACAAAGAGATGATAGTAACGACCGAAGAGGGAGCACAGAGGCCATGCCTTTCCCGAGTTGTGAAGCCACCAACAGCCGATGCCGCTAAAGAATTGGGAAACTCTCTCAGGCCCGTCCGCGACCAAGGAGGAAATGATCACCAAGCTTGGATTGGTCCCCCGTCCTTTCGTGTCAACCTTTGTAAAGTCCTCCGAGTCTCCCATTGTTGAGTTCGAGTCTCTCGAGTCGTCCGATGGCCTCACGCCCGAAGACTACGAGTCCGTAGCCAACGTTGTATTCCCCTTCGTCTTCAATGAAATGATGAACCTTTCGAGTATCCCTTAATTGCCACTTTAACTAATGATGAATTAACTAATAATCTAAAAACAGCTTAATAACGATTCACTAGATGAAGAGGCAGACACATTAAATGAACAATATATCAAAGAAATCTTTAAGCAGGTTGTCCGGAAAGAGGAAAATCGAGCCCAAGCCGCCGAAGAGATTTTGACAAGTGTGAATTTGGGAACTGCAGAAGAGCCTAAAGAGACGCAGATTGGTAGTTTCTTCGAAGGGACTGAAAGGGTTGCCCTAATCGAGCTGCTAAAAGAATTCGTGGATGTGTTCGCATGGTCCTATAAAGATATGCCAGCCTCGATCCTTCCATAGTTGAGCACCGAATACCGCTCGACCTTAAGTCAAGCCAAGCAAAGCGAAGCTAAGAAGAATTAAGCCCGAATGGTCCTTACAAGTGAAAGAGGAAATAGAAAAGATGCTCGGGCAGGGTTCATCGGTGGTCATTGAATACCCAACATGGCCGGTCCAACATAGTGACGGTGACTAAGGCCAACGGAAAGATCCGATCTGCGTAGACTTCGTGAGACTTGAACAAAGCCAGCCAAAGACGATTTCCCCACTAAACATCGACATTTTGGTAGATTCCACGGCCAACCACGAAGTCAAATCTTTCGTCGATGGTTTTGCCGGCTACAACCAAATCAAAATGGCGTAAGAAGATCAAGCCAAAACAGCCTTCACAACCCCTTGGGGCACATACTGCTACACGGTCATGCCATTCGGACTAAAGAATGCCGGGGCTACGTACTCGCAGGGCGGCTGGGCCTTTCGCCTTGTCTCCATGACATGATCCACAAAGAAATTGAGGTCTATGTGGACGACATGATAAGACATTCCAGAGGATCGATGGCCGCACTTTGTTGATTTGAGAAAATTCTTCGGCCGCCTCCGAGACCACAAAGATGAGACCGAACCCAGCCTAAGTGCACCTTCGGTGTAAGACGAGGCAAGGTACTAGGATATATGGTGACGTAACGGGAATCGAAGTAGATCCCCGTAAAATCAAGGCGATAGTTGAAATGAAGCCACCACGGACACCGACGTAAGTAAAATCCTTCATGGGAAGACTGCAATACATAAGCCGCTTTGTAAATCACCGACCTCGATCTCGCGAGCCAATCTTCAAGTTGATGAAAAAGAATGCCTAAACGTAATGGACCCCAGAATGTCAACTTGCCTTTGAACAAATTAAGGCATACCTTGTGAATCCCCGATTCTCTCGCCCACCACATCGGCAAAGCCACTCTTGCTATATCTCACCGTCACTGATACAAAGAATTTGGGGCTATGCTAGCTCAAGAGAAAAAAAAAGATTCCAAAGTCGAAAACGCCATCTATTTCGTAGCGTAAAAGCTCCAAGGAAGCGAACTCAATTACTCGCTTGCGAGAAGACTTGCGCAGTTTGGTCCGGGTAGTGGGAAAATTGAAACACTACATGCAGCCTCACCCGATACATCTTGTTTCAAGGATAGACCCCATCAAATATCCGTTCGACAAGCCTTCCATCTCCATGAGATTGGCAAAATGGTCGTTCTTTTTGGCCGAATATGACATCGCTTATGTTTCAAGGAAATCCATAAAAGGACGCATAATGGCGTAACATCCGCCGATTTCCCAAGTGACGAGTCCCGAGGACTGAACCTCAATTTCCCGATGATGGAATCTTCGCTCTAGAAGGAGAAAATCGCTGGCAACTCTTCTTCGACGGGCGTCAAACAAAAGGGGGAACGGGATAGGAATGCTTACTGGTCGATCCTACCGACGAACACACCCCCATAGCAGCAAGGCTGAACTTCGAAGTCACCAACAACGCCGCGAATATGAAGCTTGCATAGCTGGGTTGGAAGCCGCCCTTGAAAGAAATATCAAGGAATTGGAGGTGTACGGTGACTCGCCTCATCATCAATCAGTCTCTAACAAATGGAAGACCGTGGATCCGGGTTTGCAGAAGTATCATGCTTACATGGAAGAGTTAATAACTCAATTCAAAGAAATCAGCTTTCATTACCGCCAAGAGACCGAAACAGGTTCGCAGATGCTCCGGCTACACTAGCCTCTCTTGTCGAAATACCCGAAGGAAAGTCTCGTTAAACCATTCAGTAGTCGGGAGAAGAGAAAACCCCGCCTATTGCTTCGAAATTGAAGCGGAAGCCGAACTGATCAATGATCCCCGGTACACTCGCATTTACCAAGCACTGAAGGATGGCGAGGCCTCTTTCAAAAACAAAGATGGGGAATATAAAGAAGGAATCAAAGCAAAAAGTCTCTCACCACTGAAGCGGCTCGCCTCCCATTATGTCCTTTTGGGAAACATGTTATACAAAAAACGTTATCAAGGCCCCCTCTGCGATGTATCGGCAAACAAGAGGCTACCGAACTCATGAAAGAAATACATGGTGGTACTGCGGCCCTCACATGAATGCTCGAGCTCGATGCAAATCATACCGAGAATGGGGTATTTTTGGATCACCATGGAAGCCGATCGCATCCGGTTTGTCAAAAGCTGCGACAAATGTCGGCGATACTCAAATCTTAATCACTTGCCTCCTCACGAGTTATACCGCATGACAACCCCTTGGCCTTTCGTCACTTGGGGAATTGATGTCATAGGCAAAATCACACCATCGTGCAACGGCCACGAGTTCGTCCCGGTAGCCGTGGATTATTTCACCAAGTGGGTTGAAGCCAAGTCCTACAAAATCCTCAATTCAAAGAAAGTTGCCCTCTTCATCAAAGAAAACATCATGTGCCGATACGGGTTGCCGGCCGAAATCATTTCGTATAATGGATCCCACTTCGAAGGGGAATGTGACAGTTCTTGGCGGAATTCGAATAACCCGTCACAAGTCATCACCCTACTGTGCCCCAAACCAACGGAGCCGTCGAAGCAGCAAACAAGACTCTGGAAAATATCATCCGGAAAATGGCTGTCCAAGGTAGAGATTGGCCCGAGAAGTTACACGGCACTCGGGGCTACAGAACATCGCCGAACGGCAACCGGGGAAACACCTTTTGCCCTCACATACGGAATGGAAGCCGTACTCCCAATCGAGCAGGAAATACCCTCGCTCCGTATACCGTGGAAAGCCAAATCAACGAGGTCGAATGGCTCGCAGTCGCCATGACGAATTGGCCCTACTAGATGAACGCCGACTGAAGGCCATGGAACACATCCGGGCCTACCAAGGAAGAATGGCTAGAGCCTTCGACAAGAAAGTAAAGCATCGGGAGATCCGAGAAGGTGATCTCGTTCTAAAAGAAAAGCCCCCAGTCCGTATCAACCCTCTCGGCAAATGGGAGCCTGTATGGGTCGGGCCATATGTCGTCCAGAAGATCTTCTCCGGAGGCGCCATGCAACTTGCGGACCTCGACGGGAATCCCTTTGTACACCCAGTGAATGGTGACAAGCTGCGCAGATACTACGCGTAAAAAAAAAAAGAAACAAACAAAAAAAAAACAAAAAAACAAAAAAAAAAAAAAAAACAAACAACAAAAAAACAAAAAAAAAGAGTGCTAAAAGAGTAATACCCAACTAGGTTAGAAACCCGAAAAGGGCGGCCTAGGTAAAAAACAGGGTTGCACCAAAAAAAAACAAACAACAAAAAAAACAAAAACAAAAAAAAAAGAGTGCTAAAAGAGTAATACCCAACTAGGTTAGAAACCCGAGAAGGGCGGCCTAGGTAAAAACGAGGGTTGCACCAAAAAAAACAAAAAAAAACAAAAAAAAAACAAAAAAACAAAAAAGAGTTCACCGGTTGAACTACGAAGACCTGAGCTCCTCAAAATGAGGGGAACGTAGGCAGCCGGAAACGGTTCGGTCTAAAGCACAAATAAAAGCCATACTTTGGCATCAATACAATTGATCAGACCATGAAAGCGTCTCAAAAAAAAACTCTAAAGCAATTCAAATATTCATTACAAGTTAAAAGCTCTTTGATGAGTCTAAGCCCGATTCATTCCTACAACTGGCAACCTGCTAAAGGAAAACTAAGATACATAATCAAACTAATGTGTCTCATGGCAAGAAAGGGATACTTGGAAACCTCGTAGTCACTCCAAGCCACTCGACTGGTCTCTCCCTTCTTCTTCCCCCTCCGAGTCTTTCTCTTACGAACCAGGAAAAATGTCGGTATTCCTCCTACCAAGCTGCGGTATAGGAACAGGGGTCTATCAAGCCGGCCTCTGTCAGGGCCTTAGTAGCCCTAGCGTCATCCCTCATCTCCGTAGCCTAGCCGGTAGCATAGGAGCCCTCCTCTCCTGTCTCTTGACGTAAGCCTCATAGTCGGTCACGGCGTCCCCGCTCCGTCAAGAGGGTTGGCCCTCGCCTCGGCCCTCCTCCTCTCGAAACAGCCCGGTCCTCCGCACCTACAATGGCCTCACGCCGTCTCAAAATAGCCACCCGAGTCTCTCCCCGGATGCCCCTCGTACCAATCCAGGTACCAAGTGGTCAGGAACACCGGTCTCGGACGCCTGAGAATGACCCGAGAAGGAAAGGCATCGTACCTCCATACTCGGGAAAGAAATGGAAACACCGAGGGATCATCCATGGAAACAGGAGCCACCAACCTGATGGCTACATCATCAAAACCCTCCAAAGGAACCTGCTCCAAGCCAAACTGTCTCAGGACCAGAGCCGGAATGTAAAAACTGGACTGAGAAAGCCCCGGAAGCATAACCACATGGGACCCGTCCTGAAGCACTCTGCGAGTCTCCACCCGCCAATGAGGCACCAACCATCTGATATCTTCAGTCTGGCGACCCGCCATCCAACGCTCCCACGAGCCCTGATCATCAAAATCTACATCGACACCTCTCCTGGCAAAAGTCCAAGGCCTGATCATATCAGAGGTTTCCCGAAGAACCCCCAAACGCTCCATCAGCCACAGGGTCAAGAGGAACGGGCTGCCCCCGTGCATATACCGCCGTCCGGTAGCTAATCTGTCGAGAGCATGAAAAGTCTCCCCAAGAATCAAAGGAACGACATCTCTGCCCAGGCGACAATGAACGACAACATCCAGAGATCGATGGCAAATCCCGAAGGAATAGACCATGAACAAAGTGCCGAACATGCAAAGTGCAAAGGCATCCCAATAGGCGTCATCCACCAAGCCTAAGCCCCTAAATCTGTCGGGAAGACCGGAAATATCAAAATGGTCGGGACCGCGGATCATGCCTCGTGCTTCCTCCGGGGAAAGATGAAGAAGGTTGCACAACTTGTCAACAAAAGAAGCTCCTCCGGACAAAGGAATTGCTATCTCCTCCACCTCCGGACCTCCAAGCAAGGCCCGAAATTCTTCCACAGTCGGAACAATCTCGTTGAAGGAAAGGCAAAAGACATGCCTTCTAGTATCCCAAAACGAAGAAGAAGCCCTTAAGAGGTCATAATCCGGAACCAATTCTTTGAGAGACCACAAGCATCGTACCTTGTACCGTTCTTCAAAGAAAGACCTTCTCTCATGCATAATTTCCCGGGACCAATCCTTGAACTTGTTGAAAAATGACATTTGGGACTCTTGGGACAATTTTGAGGGAGCTTTTCTAAGGCTTTCCATGGTTTTTTCTCTCTTCCTCCCCGAAAATGGCTGTTTGGGCTGGAGGTTGAAGAAGATATTTGAATTTGAAATAAAGCAAAGCCAGATTTAAAGCAAAATCAAAGGACAATGTCAATGCTGTCCCCATCCGCGCGGATACGTTTGCTCCCCATCAGAAAAATCTGCAACAGTCCAAGCTGCTACACCAAAAAGGGAATATTCCGTCCCGGTTGCTCGAAACCTGTGCAAAAACCTCCCCAAACCAGTCCATATACCAAACACCCTTGCAAAAAAAAAACCAAGGCTCATGCAACACTGCATTCATATTGCATTGCATTCATAAAATAAAATCCTAAATTATTACATTCCAAAAAAAAAGAGAGTGTGCATAAAAAAAAAAAAAACAAACAAACATAAATAAAATCCTAAATTATTACATCCAAAAAAAAATGTGCATAATCTGTACAAATCTAAATCTCAAAAAAAAAAATCAAAAAAAAATCAATCGGAGTCTCCAGCACCCGATGTCTCCCCCCGGCCCCTCTTGCGACTCGGGCCCGCCTCGTCAGGAGCCCTGAAAGTCTCGGGCTCAGAATCGTCCTCATCTCCAGAAAGAGGCTCGTCGGGACCAACCGGCACACTCTGATAGGGTAAACCCAGATCCCTGAAGAAATCGTACCCGAAGGTGAAGGCGTCCGACTCCTGAACATACGGAGACGACCCACCATGCCGCCAGACGTGTCCCTGCCCGTGCGGATCCCCAAGAATGACGTGATCCGAAGGCAGTGCCGCGCGGTGATCAATGAGAGGAGAAAGAGGGGTCTCGGAAGAAGTCTCCGAGGGAATAGGAGAAGCCTCCCGTCGGACAGGTGCCGGCCGTGGTCTCCTCGCCCTAGCCTGAGGTGCCCCGCAAGCAACCATCCTCCGTATGAACCTCTTGGCTCCGATCACTTGCTTCGTCAGTGTCTCGACGACCACCTCCGAAAACTGCACAAAAGCAAAAGCGTCAAAAAAAAAAAAAGAGAAGTGATGCTAGAGATGATGAAACAAAAGAAAGAAAAGAAGGGGAAAAGGTGAAGCCATACCTTCATACCCGGACGAGGCCGGAAAGCTCGTGGAAGCCGCTCGGGCTGAGGGATCTGCACCCTCAATCGGACCCCATCCTGGATGTAGGAAAAATCCGTCCGAGGGTACCGCGGGATCCCAAGCCCCTCCCTCTCCAAAACCTGAGGCATCCTCAGCCTCCTCAAGACGAACGTCGCATATGGCTCGATCGCCACGAAGTCCGAGAAGTGCTGGCCTGCTCGGTAATCATCCCAGGTCACGGACCGATCGCTCGGATGCATCATATCGGCGGGAGGCTCCACCGGTGTCCTCAAAGGCGAGTTCACGCCATGCGGCGCGTCACCCTCTCTCCCGAGATAGTAGGCGTCGCAAGTCGGGCCCCTCAAAATCCTCCATTGCACTTTGTCCGGATCTCGGCGCCCTTCAGTGCGCTACCTCAAAGCGATCCCGGGGAAGAATATCATCCCCTCATCCGTCTCGGCCTCCGTCAAAGGAAGGCAATCCACGTACACGAGAGTCGTACGCCCCTGGAGCTTATCTTCTCCGGGCATGCTTGGACCAAGACTGCATGGCCGGATACGCCCCGACGTACGCCTCAGGCTGCCTCCACACCGTGACGCGAAAAAACTCCAACGCCCATACCTGCGAAAGGTAAAAATCCAATCAATCCGGTGCAAATAAAAGTGCGTGCTCAAAGGAAAGAGGGAAAGCAAAAAGAGAGCTTATACCTCGAGCAAACTCGAAGCGATACAGGGAGCTCGCGGCCTTCAGTGTATCTATCAAGAGCGAAGTACAGCTCGGCCCGGCCCGGCCTCCCCCCAGGAAATATCTCCAACCGTCTCCATGTCCTCCAAGGACCTCAGCAAGGCAAAGACTGCCGTCCCCTCAGCATGCCCAAAGAGTGTGCTCGAAAAGGTAAACCAGAGGAAGGACCTAGCAATCTGCTCGGCGCTAAACCTATCCTCCCCAGCCTCGTAACTCGCGATGGTCTCCACGATCTTGCCGAAGACCACGGCATACTCCATCCCCATCCCCTTTTTGGGAATAGGGGAAAATCCCAGAAGAGCCTGCAGATCGGCGTCACTGTAGCCATCTCTCCACTCAATGCTGCGTCCATTGAAGGACAGACCCGTGATCGCAGCATAGTCAGAAGGCGTAACAGTCGCCTCGCCCCAGAAGAAGTGGAATGTGTGGGTCGCATCCCACCAATGCTGCGCTAGAGCGAACATCAAGCCCTTGCACTTAGGGAACTTGACCAGTCCCCTCAAACACTCGACAAACTCCCAGAGCCCCGTCTCGACAACGATCTGTCTCGGACTCGGCAAAGCTCCTCGGCCCGCATTCGGAAGCCGGTCCCACAAGTCAATCACAGACTCCACCGATCCTCGAGTCTTCATTTTGTTCAGCTGCTCCGTCACAAAACGGTTTCCGCCCTAAAAAAAAAAAGAGAGAAAATGTCAAAAGATTGCATTTGCATTTACAAAAAAAATTCGACAGCATAACAGCATACAATGAGCATAGCCCCATTTTTCTCGCATGAAAGAAAACAATTTGCAAGTCCCAATGCATTCAAAAAAAAAAAAGGATGCATTCCTACGGAAGTAAAAACTCCGTCCCATTTTCAACAAAAAAAAAATGCATACATGCATACCATCCATCTTACATGCAACGGGAGGAAAAATCCGTCCCACTTTTCAAAAAAAAAAATCCTAAACATACATCTCATATTGGCCAAAATGCCCATTCTTTTCAAACAAAGTGCATGCATTGCATCATCATTCATCAATATCAAAATTCAATTTCAACAAAAAAAAAAATCATCATCATCATCAACATGCAATATTCAATTTCAAAAAAAAAAGAGAAATCACAATTCTTCGAATTTTCACATGTAATTTTCGAATTGAAAAAAAAAATGTGGCAAAAATGCCAATTCTTTTTCCCAAGCAAAATGCACATTTTGAGTTACTCATATACTCATTACAACATGCAAAGCATTAAAATCAAAATTCAAAGCCAAGAACATCAATCATTCGAATTTTCAAAAAAAAAAATTTCAAAAATCATCCAAAAATTTCAAACAAGAAATCGACAAAAGGATCAAGAGGATTCGAAATATACCGTTCGGAGATGCGGATCCGAAGCCCAATGTTGCCAAGCATCGGGGTAATGCTCCTCCGCAACCGATTGCGAAAGATTGTAATGCCTCCTCATCCGGACGAGCTCCAATCGCCTCTCCGCTACCGGACCACGTCCTTGGCCTTGAAAAGCGCCTTCCCCGTGTTCCATTGCTCGAAAAATCAAGAAAATCGGAGGAATTTTGAAGCTTCTAGGGCCAAAAATGGCTGCTCTCCTCGTTTTTCTCTCTCTGCTCTCGACAATCTCAAAAAATTGGGCGAGGAAGAAGAAGGGCGTTGGCCCAATTAATACCCACGACTTTCCATCCCTATCCGCGCGGATGAGATTGCAAGGGTCAAAATGACCCTTTTGCCCCTTAAAATTTCAGGACTCTGCAATTCAATCCCCAACTTGACAAAGTTAACCAAAGTTAACCAAAGTCAGCCCCTTGTCAAGAAAATTGACCCCGGCAGTCAAACGTAAGACCGAGTAACCCGAGAAAGATAACGAGATCCCGTATCTTTCATCAAAATTACCCCCGGCAGTCAAACGTAAGACCGAGTGACCCGAGAAAGATAACGAGATCCCGTATCTTTCATCAAAATCTCCCTGAGCCAAACGTAAGACCGAGTGCCCCGAGAAAGATAACGAGATCCCGTATCTTTCATCAAAATCATTCCCGAGTCAAACGTAAGACCGAGTGACCCGAGAAAGATAACGAGATCCCGTATCTTTCATCAAAATTACCCCGTGAGTCAAACGTAAGACCGAGTGCCCCGAGAAAGATAACGAGATCCCGTATCTTTCATCAAAATCTCCGGCGGTAAACGTAAGACCGAGTGACCCGAGAAAGATAACGAGATCCCGTATCTTTCATCAAAATTACCCCCGGCGATCAAACGTAAGACCGAGTGCCCCGAGAAAGATAACGAGATCCCGTATCTTTCATCAAAATCTCCGGCGATCAAACGTAAGACCGAGTGCCCCGAGAAAGATAACGAGATCCCGTATCTTTCATCAAAATCTCCCGGCCGAGTCAAACGTAAGACCGAGTGCCCCGAGAAAGATAACGAGATCCCGTATCTTTCATCAAAATCATTCCGGCGATCAAACGTAAGACCGAGTGCCCCGAGAAAGATAACGAGATCCCGTATCTTTCATCAAAATTAACCCGGTGATCGAAACGTAAGACCGAGTGCCCCGAGAAAGATAACGAGATCCCGTATCTTTCATCAAAATCTCCCGGCAGTCAAACGTAAGACCGAGTGCCCTGAGAAAGATAACGAGATCCCATATCTTTCATCAAAATCATTCCCGGCAGTAAAACGTAAGACCGAGTGACCCGAGAAAGATAACGAGATCCCGTATCTTTCATCAAAATTACCCCCGGCAGTCAAACGTAAGACCGAGTGCCCCGAGAAAGATAACGAGATCCCGTATCTTTCATCAAAATCTCCCCCGGCAGTCAAAAACGTAAGACCGAGTGACCCGAGAAAGATAACGAGATCCCGTATCTTTCATCAAAATTACCCCGTGATCAAACGTAAGACCGAGTGCCCCGAGAAAGATAACGAGATCCCGTATCTTTCATCAAAATCTCCCGGCGGTCAAACGTAAGACCGAGTGCCCCGAGAAAGATAACGGATCCGTATCTTTCATCAAAATCTCCCAAGCGAAACGTAAGACCGAGTGACCCGAGAAAGATAACGAGATCCCGTATCTTTCATCAAAATTACCCCGGCGAGTCAAACGTAAGACCGAGTGCTGAGAAAGATAACGGATCCCGTATCTTTCATCAAAATCTCCCCGGCGATCAAACGTAAGACCGAGTGCCCCGAGAAAGATAACGAGATCCCATATCTTTCATCAAAATCATTCGGCGAGAAACGTAAGACCGAGTGACCCGAGAAAGATAACGAGATCCCGTATCTTTCATCAAAATTACCCCGGCAGTCAAACGTAAGACCGAGTGCCCGAGAAAGATAACGAGATCCCGTATCTTTCATCAAAATCTCCCGGCGATCAAACGTAAGACCGAGTGCCCCGAGAAAGATAACGAGATCCCATATCTTTCATCAAAATCATTCCTAGTCAAACGTAAGACCGAGTGCCCCGAGAAAGATAACGAGATCCCGTATCTTTCATCAAAATTACCCCCTAAAGAAACGTAAGACCGAGTGCCCCGAGAAAGATAACGGATCTCGTATCTTTCATCAAAATTGCCCCCGGCAGTCAAACGTAAGACCGATTTCCCCGAGAAAGATAACGAGATCTCGTATCTTTCATCAAAATCTTCCCCCGGCAAGAAACGTAAGACCGATTTCCCCGAGAAAGATAACGAGATCCCGTATCTTTCATCAAAATCTTCCCCGGCAGTCAAACGTAAGACCGATTTCCTCGAGAAAGATAACGGATCCCGTATCTTTCATCAAAATCAAACGGCAATCAAACGTAAGACCGATTTCCCCGAGAAAGATAACGAGATCCCGTATCTTTCATCAAAATCATCCAACGGCAGTCAAACGTAAGACCAATTCCCCAGACGAATACGTCTGATTTTCCCCAGCAAAGGCTAACAAAATCCCCAGCAAAGTTAACAGAATCCCAAAAGCCAACGGAATCTCGAGTAGTTCTCGAACTACGAAAGGGCTTGATTCCCACTAGGGATACGTAGGTAGCCTATCATTAGGTCCAGCCCCCCGACCAAAACGGTCACCCTCTCCTTCGGCAGCAGACAAAGTCCACCGAAAGGCCATTTCAAATTAAGGTCCGAGGAGCCTAAAAAGCCATCATCATTAAGGTCCGAGGCGCCTAAAAAGCCATCATCATTAAGGTCCGAGGCGCCTAAAAAGCCATCATCATTAAGGTTCGAGGCACCTAAAAATGTCATCATCAAGGTCCGAGGCACCTAAAGCGCCATCTCCAAGGTTTGAGGCACCTAAGACGCTATCACTAGAAAGCGATAAATCGCAATCATCCCCAGCAGAGACCGAAAATGGTCATTCTTATCCCAGCGGGGCGGATAGCCATCGACCGAAAATGGTCATTCCTATCCCCAGCGGAGCGGATAGCCATCGGACCAAAAATGGTCATCTCTTATCCCCGACAGAGTTTCTTTCCGATAACCGGCGTAGAACTCGCTCATCAGGTTCGAGGCACCTAAAACGCCATCATCTCAGGGTCAAAGACCCGAACTACGACTGGCTTGATTCCCATTCGGGATACGTAGGTAGCCTATCGCTAGGTTCAGCCACCCGATCACTCGATCATCCTGCCAAATATGGAGCCTTACTCTTATCGACGACCCCGCTTCCTTCGAAAGCGCCGTCGCCGAGGGGCTACTGTAAGTGCTCCAATTTGAGCTTGTTAGAATTTTCGTTAGAAAATTAACGAAAGTTATAACATTTCTAACAATTCCTAACTATCCTAACATTTCTAACAAAGTGAGGGTAAAATGGGCATTGTTATTTAAGGTTAAACCTTAAAAAGAATCTTAAAAAGAAAAACAAAAGGAATAAAACCACAAATAGCAATGGCTGGAGACACAAAACTGGCTGATAATTTGAAATTTCAAAAAGATTATTCCTCTTGTCCAAAGCTGAAGCTGCATTTAATGAACAGTGCACGCTGAGGGGATCCATCCGCGCGGATAAGTATGTCATTTCCAGAGGGCTATAAATTGAGCCCTCCAGTCACAAAAATAAGAAGGAAGAACACAATAGCAACGAAGTTCTGGCGAAATATAGAGAGAAAACAGTGAGAATTCTCAAGAATTGTCACCTTTTTCTTTCCAATCTTTCCCAACTCATACTCATCCACTCACTCTCATATTAAATCCCTAAACACTCATATACTCAAGCCAAACACTCAAGAACACAAGGAAGATTGGTAAACCCTCTTCTTCCTAACCCTAAATCTCATCCATGCATGCATCTTCAAACTACAAAATGTAGTTCTTTCATCTCTTTTCTCTAGATCTAAGAAGATCACCATGGAAGACCATCTCCATGGATGATCTTCTACAAAGATCAACATTATTTTCAAAGCTTTTCTTTCTTACTTGCAAAAATGCACTTTCAAAACCCTAGAAAACCATTTTCAAGCACTAAATCTTGATTTCAAAGGGTAAAATCCCCCTCCCCAAGCAAATGAAATGCTTAGTCCTAATGTACCCCAAGGATGGTTTGGTATAGTTGATTCACCACTAAAATGTCTAGTGATCACTAACCAAAACCTAGGGAAATGGGGACAAGCATGGATGCAAAACCCCCTTTAAAATCATATTTTCTTTCTTGAGAAGTTGCTGTCCAGTAGCAATTTTCTCAGACCTCAGTCCATGGTCTTAATTTTTGGACACAGATGAACTTGGAATTTGGTGTTGACTACAAAACACTTTTTGTAGCCAACATCCAGAGCTTTCCAGACATATTTTTACCTTATTTTTTGGGTGAGTAAAACTCCTCTTTTCAATTTTTCTTTCAGAGGCTAGTTCATCAGCTTCTGGGAATCCAGATCTCATATCTGAGGTTTCCAGAAGGTTTTGACCCCTCAAATCTTCTCCAAAATGGAAATTTCTTTCACACAAAGTTTATTCAAGGAGTCTAGAGAAACTTTCATTCTCTGAGTTCATCCAGATTATGAAGTTTTAGGACCCTTGAATCCATTTCAAAATTAGGTGTCTGCTGCCATTTCCTTCTGGCAGAAGTGACTTCTCAACTTCAAAAGGTTTTTTTGAGTACCAAATCTCAAACCAAAAATTCTCCAAAAAATCATGGGATCAGTTTAAAGTCTTAAAAAGACATCCCAATTTTTACTTTTTCCAGTTTCAACTTATTTTGGCCAAAACACACACACACACACACACACACAAATGATTTTCAGCTTGGAAGACTCGTTTTACGAGGCGCGTCGGGTGCACACTAACGTCCTTCCCGACGCGTAACATGACCTCCGAACCTAAATCTCTGATCTCGGGCTTTTTTCAAAGTTTTGGCCCTTCAAAATTAAAATGGCGTGGCGACTCCGTTTTTTCCGGTTTTATTTGGTTTTTCAAAGAAACGCAAAAATCGAATATTTCCCGCGAAAAAGGCAACACATCGTTACACTATGCTGTCGCCGTAGATGATGGTCAGATCTGTTCCTTGGATGAACTTTACGCATTGATGGAGATTAGATGCCACCCCATTGATCTGATGTCGCCAAGGGCGTCCCAAAATGGCAGTGAAGGTGATCGGGATGTCGATGACTTGGAAGTCTGTCGGGACCATTTGTTTTCCGAACCACAAGTTCAAGGTGGCTATTCCCAAGACTGGGCGGGATGTTGAGTCGTATGCCTTGATTGCCTGAGTCGAGGGCTTTAGATCAGTTGCTTTGATCCCTAGCAAATCCATCATTTTGGCTGGAAGGACGTTCATGGATGATCCCCCATCTACCAACACCCGTGGGAGACGACGCTCGTCCAGTTGAACTGTTATGTAGAGAGGCTCGTTGTGGTCAGCCCCAAATTTTGGAAGGTCGAGCTCTGTGAAGGTGATGATATTGCTGTAATTGACGTTGCCAATCATACGGCTTGCTTCATCAGTGTCATTTGTGATGGGAACCATGGTGCAGGCCGGGCTTTCCTCCAACTTGAGCTTGTGCGGGTAAGATGAAGTGAGTAAGGACCAGAGTGAGATGTTAGCTCGAGTGCGCTTGAGCTGTGTCAAGACGGGATCTTCAACCTTTGGGTCCAAGGTTTCGGCTTCTTTGGCGTAGGGTCCCTTTTCAGTTCGTGGCTCGGGTATGGGCGGCCTTTTGTCTGTCCGTGGAGGATTCACTGGGATTTGACCGGAACGTGTCGAACATTCACCTCTGGACTTATGGTTTTGCTTGTCTCTCCGTTTAAGGTGGGAGGAGCACGATTGGCGTAAGGCCGGCTGCGCATTTCAATTCGTTCACTGTCATGGCTTTTCTTGAAGCATCAATAGTGGCTTTGAGATCTTCCCAAGACGGGGTTGGATTATCTGGACCTTCGGGCCTTCGGTGGCGGTGCGAAGCTCGTCCCAGTGATCATGGAGCGAGACATTGCCATGGCCTTGTGCGAGAACTAGGCTTCTTTGGAGTAGATGACGTAGTAGTCAAACTTTCACGAGGGTTCTCCAAGGGTTCCGGCGTGGGATCACCATTCATACCTCTTTTTCAGTTTTGTTGAGAAGATAGCTTCTTCTTTCTTCGAGGACGGCCCTCATTCATTGCATCCTGGAATTCCATTTCCGGACAAGCACTTTACAATCGCGACGTCCCACCGAGATGTGTTCGTTGTTCGGCGGTGGTACCGGGACCTCGGGAGGCTGGATGGGCGAGCTTTCCTCTGGAAGGTCTTGTGGTCTTACGTCATGCTTGCATGGCTCATACGAGGGTAACGAGGTTGACTTACGGGGAGACAATGAGAGATGTTAGAGGCTGTAGGAGCGATCATGGCTTGGGAAGCCCCAGGTAGTTGGGTGGCTAAGGTTCCGAAGTGGTGCATGGCACCTTCGATCCAGCTTGTTGCTCACCTTGACGTTTCTCAATAGCCATGAGGACCTGCCAAACTTCTTCCGGTGTTGGGAAATTTCTTGGGGGTAAGGTCCCGTTCTCATCGTTGTTATCCTTGACTTGGCCATGGGGAATTGACGGGCTGTCCCCGGTGACAGAGCTGGGAAGGAGGTAGGACCTTGATGTTTTGACACTGGGAGACGGGTTCCGGGTATTCTCGACCACTCTGTTAGTGGAGGGTGATGGGCAAGATTTAGACACGGGAATGGCCTAACGGGATAAAAGGGGAAAGCTCACGTGGCATGCGGTTTCCGTTTCTTTTATTTTCCGATTTTTTTTTTTGTTGTTTTAATTTACTTAAAACGTTTTTTCACAGAGTCCTAGGTAGGTTGGAAAAGATTGCTCTTCTTTTTCGCAACTATGCTAGATCTGGGTCGATGGAGACCATACGTGCGGCTATAAGCCCCTCGTTTTGCACCCGTATTTCGACATCCCGGGGTGGACGGCCCGGGCGAGGGTCCTATAGTGCAAGCGGTTTCCACCGGCCTAAAAGAAAAATCGAACCTAAGGACCGAGCTTTGTCATGTTCGTTTTGATGCGTTAGCCATGTGAATAGTGAACCGAGCCGCCATTTGAGTCAAGATCGAGTCAAGAGTTCGGCATGACCTCTCTTTACCTTGCTTGCGCAAGGGATCTGTGACGTTGGGCGTTAGCCGGGTCATATCGTCATGGGCGACGTATCAAAGGCGTGATGACATGGTGTCATGCGAGCATGGACGTATATCCGGGACGGAACATCGTGCAGGTGTAGCTTCGGAAATCAAGATCGAGGTCAAGATTTTAGCATGACCTTTCATCACTTTGCTTGCGCAAGGGATCTTGAGTTCGAGCCTTGACTCGAAAATGGCCGGCATGGTATATGTATCCAGTTTGTATGACACGGGCTGGGTAAAAACCAACCGAGTCCGGACAGAGTGTGACTCAAGACTCAAACGTGCGGGGTTGACGCTTGGCTAGGATGGGATGTTTGGAATGATCCCGTGCGCATCCAAGAGGCCTAGGAAGACCTAACGGACTCGCGAGACCACTCCGGGTTAAGGGTTGTAGTGTGCGGTGTATCCGAGGCGACGGTGCGCGTAGCGTGCGGTGTAACCGAGGCGGCGGTGCGCGTAGTGTGCGGTCTCTAAAATTCTTTTCGAGTAAAACGAAGTTTTTGAAGAATTTTAAATGTATGCACGAGATGTATATTGATGCATTTTTTGTATTTTTATTTTTTTTGTAAAATAAAAACGAAGCACGATGCACACACACACAACTTGATTAAAGGAAGGGGTAAAATGAAAGTTTGACCCTCATCATCGTTTTAAAAATCTTTGGTTTTGTTTAAAAGTTTTTAAAACAAAATATTTTCCCGTGAGTCGCCAACTGAAATTACCCGGATCCGAGCAGGCCTCGCGGCCCCGGCATCTGGCATTTCCCCGCTTTGCAGCGTTTTCAGGTTGGAGGTGTCTCGCCGTTTGTTTTCGCATTTGTAGAGTCGCCACGCCGTTTTTATTAAGCCCAAAACATTGAAAAAGGGCATCAGTTTAAAGATAATTTTAAACCGTTTTTGTGTGATGAGATTTTGAGTTCGGAGGTCAGATGACTCCCCGGGAAGAGAATATTAGAATATTAGAGCTCACCCGAGTAGCCTCGTAAAACGAGTCTTTCGGATACCCCTAATATCCTTTAAATGTTGTGTGTGTGTGTGTGTGCTTTTAAAAATGCATCTTTGTATCGGATGTCTACATTGTATGCTATGTATGGAAATGTATTGAAATAGTATAGGAAGGAAGCCTTACCAATGTTGGTTCGTGTCTGTCTTCCGCTGGGGAATGGTGTTTGAGGTCGGAGTAGCGTTCCGGTACGGATCGGGATTGCTTCGGGAGATGCCGGTTGTCCGCGGACAGAGTTTCGGCGTGAGTTGAGGTTGCTGGCTGCGTTCGGGCAGAGGTTCGGCGTGCGTGGGGATCGTCGGGATCACTCGGGCAGAGGTTCGGCGTGCGTTGCGGTGGCAGGAGTCACTCGAGCGGTTTCGGCGTGGTTTGGGATCGTCGGTTTGACTCGGAAAGAGCCGGGACAGGTGGAAAGACCGGCAAGGCCTCGGAGTACCACGAGGGGCCTCAGAGTACCTCGAGAGTGCCTCGGGGCAGCGCGGGAGCGTCTCGGGAGCGCTCGGGGAGGCTTCGGAGCACCACAAGGGAGCTCGGAAGGCCTCGGAAGGATCCGAAAGGGGCCGGGAGTGCCTCAAGAGGACTTAGAGGGGAGCCAGAAGGCTAAGGGAGGAAGAGAGAAGAGGGAGGTGTGTCAAAATGAGGAGGGGGAGCCCTCTATTTATAGTAAAAATTTCGGAGCAAAGAGGTCCGTACGGACCTTCTTGGTTATCCAGAATTTTGGATTTCCTCGATTTGAGGGAATGCGCAATGATGGTGAATATTACGGAATGATGGTGTCCACGAGCAATAAGGTCCGTACGGACCATCTTGCATGCAAAGAGGTCCGTACGGACCAACTCTGAGGGAGTAATCATTTCTTCGGGATTTGAGGGAATATTGTGGACTTTAAGGGGATTTAGTAATCATTGACATAAAGAGGTCCGTACGGACCTTAATTGCTTACGATTTCTGAAAATTCCCAAAAGGTCCTTTTGTCCCTTTTTATCCCAGGAAGGCTCCTCCCTTGGTTTGGTTGGGGGTTTGAGAGGGTTTTGAGAGGGTTTTGAGTGAGAGAGGTCTCTGAGACTACGTGGATGAGTCTGCGGTGTTTCCCGTGTGCTTGAAAGGGGGTGATCCAGATTGGGGTACTTACAACCATAACCTCCTATTTATTTTAAGGACTTTAGGACCCTATGCAATGAAGCTTAGACTTTAATTTTTTAGCTAAGTCCATTTTATAGAATAGGTTAAATTTAGGCATGAAGACTGGCACAAGAATCATTGGATCTGAAGTTGCAGTTCAAGAAGTTTCAGAACCGCACTCAAAGCAACCGCATATGCAAAACCGCATGTGGAATTCCTTCTGCTGAAACTCCTCTTGAACTCCTAAGTGCAAATCCCTTTGAACCGCTTCATGCAACTGCCTTGCAGTTTCATACTCAAACCGCACTTAAGGAATTCCTCTTCTGGTGGAACCGCTTACTCATCAAACTGCTTTGCACCAGAACCGCTCCAATGATTGGCTACTTGAAGTGAACTCCTTTGACCGTTGGAATCCACGTCAGCAATATCAAATGTCAACCACCATATCTTGTCACGTGACTACTTTTCAGACAAGATCTGCAAGGATCTTGAAAAGGTGACAGATGTCCTAACCACCTTGATTGCAGCTGAGGTCTGATCAGCTTTACCTGCATCAACAGTTCCAAAGGACAAAAGTGGTTGTTGTGGACCAATAGGATTGCATCAAGGACTGTCCTTACAACAGCTGTGTCCAACGACTATATTCCTGATGCTTGGGTATAAATACCCCCAACCTTCTTCATTTGAAGATTGCTTGATACTTGAGAAATTGCTGTGAGTTCATAAGAAGTTGAAGCTCTGCCCAGAAATTCATAAGTCCTTTGAATCTTCATCTTCAACCTTCAAGAAATATTCCCCAGCCCAGAAATCAAGCCTTAACACTTTAAGAATCATTGTGCTCTACATCTCATAGATTTAAAGAGCCTTGATCTTGTTCTCACACACACACCTCACTTGTTTAATCATATAGATTAATCATTTGAGATACACTGGTTATAGTCTAGGATTCAATCTTCATAGAATAGATTTTAGCTGTGAGTATCGATCTTTGTAACTTGTAATCTCTCATACTCATAGTAAAACCACTCTTGAAAATTCAAGACTAACCATCTTGGTAGTGGACGTAGATCGTTTATCGATTGAACCACTCCA
Source organism: Adenophora triphylla var. japonica (assembly GCA_022495995.1). Classification (NCBI taxonomy): domain Eukaryota; kingdom Viridiplantae; phylum Streptophyta; class Magnoliopsida; order Asterales; family Campanulaceae; genus Adenophora; species Adenophora triphylla. The sequence continues at coordinate 246,186 of JAFEMH010001864.1, read as the reverse complement.
AATATTGTGTTCTTACTTTCTGCATTTATATTTCTTGTGCTTACTGATTATCTACTTTTCTCTCTGTTTGATCTTTATTTAGATATCCATTATTGTGAAATAGTGTTTGGAGTTAACATTGCAAAACTACACTTGTTTGTAAAACTGCACTTGTCAAAACCAAAATCGCTTTACAAACCGCCTCTCTCAAAACCGCTTTGTAACTTTATTATTCCGCTGTGCATTTTATAACTCTACTTGCAGTGTCTTATACACTGCAAGAGGTTTTGTAAGTATAGAGGATTAGTTTTAAATCGAGGGCAAAAAATTTTAAACAGCTATTCACCCCTCCCTCTAGCTGTATTTTCACCCTTGTTGCCACCTTTGGGACCAACAAGTGGTATCAAAGCTAACACATTTTAAAACCACTGTTTTTCAAGCTTAACAGCTTGTGTGCCGATTCAATATGGCAAACTCAAAGACAATGACAACTGTTAACTATTCACACATTCCAATCTTGGACGAAGACCACTTTGACATCTGAAAGTGCCGAATGCTTATTCATTTGGAAATTATAGATGAGATGCTGGTGGAGTGCGTAGTCAATGGGCCATGGATTCCAATGAAGGCCAACACTGATGCAACCACCAGTGCAGAAATTCCAGAGGTTAAAAAGCCAAAAGATGAGTGGTCAGATGAAGAGAAGAGATTAGTTGTCTTAGACAGCAAGGCAAGGCACATCATTTCTGGAACCCTCCCTGTTTCAACTATTCAGAAAGTGATGTATCTCAAAACCGCAAAGCAGATGTGGGATGCCATCGAGAGCTACCTCGAAGGTGATGACGAATGCAAGGAAAACAAATTATATGCTGTTGAAAGATCCTACAACAACTTCAACAGAAAACCCAATGAAACCTTGCGTCAAACCTACGACCGCTATGTTGAGGTAGTTAATGCTTGTAGATCTCTTGGCAAAATTTTAACCGATAAGGAAATCAATATGACTTTCCTATCTGCTTTAGGTTCTAGATGGGTTAATAAGGCTACCTCTCTAGAAGACTCAAAAGTTTTGAATACTTGGTCGTTAAGTAACTTGTATGCAAACCTTAGAGTCTATGAACTTAAATTAAATCATATCGAAGAGATTGAAGGGAAAACTAAATCGCTTTCTATGTCCGTAGTGGAACAAGAGGAGAAACCATCTACATCCAATCAAACTGCAGATTCTTCCATATCAACCTCATCACTCATCGAGATGGATGATGATGATTTTGCCATGTTTGTGAAATGATTTCAAAAATTTAGAAAAGCCTCAAAACCTTTCACAAAGACATTTTCAAAATGCAAACCTCCTGCAACATTTTTTAAAAATTTGGAGATACAAAGAAAAAGAGTGATCTAGTATGCTACAATTGTAGAAAACCTGGTCACTTTGCATACGAATGTCCACGGCCCAAATACGAATACATGAAAAAGAAAACCTCTCCTGCGAAATTTTCTCGTCGCAAGGGAATGGTTGCTGAGGAGGAAGAGAATTCCAAGGAATTAGCAACTTGGATTGAAACAGATTCTGATGATGGAAGTGACGAAGAAACCGAAGATGTTAATCTCTGCTTAGTTGCAGATGCTTCCGATGAATCAGATTCTGAGTCAGTCGAGTTGCAGGATATGGAGGAAAAGAGGTTTCAAATAAAATTCTTAATTATAAATTGGATGATGATATCAAACTTACTCCTAGCATTAAGATAGGAAATTGTTCGTATTCACGTCCCATTTTCTCGTCTAAAAATGCTCCACCTTCAAAAGCAATTTCAAAGAAAATTTTGAAAAAGGTGGTGGAAGAGGTTTCTCCCATGGAACATGAAAGGATATTCAAGGAAGCTGAAATGGTGATCCATCAATTCTCTAATCTTAAGAAAGCCTTAAGCTTATTTCATGATGAACTTAATCTGTACAAGACGGAGAAAACTGTGATGAGGTTACGAAATTTCAAATCTTAAGGACCAAATCAGAAGTATGACTCCTCTTGCTGATCAAAACCGCATCCTTGAAACTAAGGTTGCTGCACTTCAACTCCGGAATGATGACCTGGTCACCCAACTCAACGATCGTCAAATGATTATTGATGGGTGGCTCAAGTCAAAATCCTACTCGGATCAAATCATAGATTCCCAAGTTCCCTCTGGAATTAAGGAAGGTCTAGGTTTTGGATCTGAAGAAGAGGAGAAGTGTGCATCCTCTAGTGAAAAGGATGAGGAAATTTTGAAACTAACTAAAGAAATTCCTAAGGGGAAGCATGCTAAAGGCAAGGGTAAAGGACAACAAATTAATTATGTCTACCCAAAAGGGAAACAATATGGGAAGAACTCTCAGATGAAGCCAAAGGATTCTGAGAGTATTGCTTCAGAGGAAATGGCATATGGAGTTGGCCGCATCCCTAAAACCGCTTCTGGTGGAACTAGAGATGCTGGCAACCGCAAGTCTGACCGCGCCTCTTCTTCGACCGCTCGACCTGCCTTCAAAAGCAATAAGAGCGCTCCCAGAAAATACGTGGTCAAACTAAAGCCAGTTCCCTTTGTCAAGCCTGAAACCGCGCCTCCCAAATCGCATGCTACTCCTAAGAAGAGTAAGGAGTTAGTAAAACCTCATGATGCTTATAGCTTTTATAAATGTTCTGTGTGTGATGGTTTAGGTCACAAGGCTGCGAGAATGCCTTTTGCGGTTCACATCCAATGCCGGGAAGAGTAAACCTCCTTCTGTCAAACAGGTGTGGGTCGTAAAGGGTTGCTAACTTCAGGACCCAAGGAATAAAGGGGGACCTCGTTCTTAATGTTTACATTTCAGGTCCTCTGCTTAATGGCTGGTCACTCCAAGGAAAATGAATGGTATCTTGACAGTGGCTGCTCAAGACATATGACTGGAGATAGATCATTACTAGAAGATGTCATTAAAGTAAGTGGTCCGTCTGTAACCTTTGGTGACAACAACAAAGGAAAGACCATTGGATATGGTGTTATAAGGAGAGAAAATCTAACCATTGAGAAGGTTTCTCTTGTTGAAGGACTCAAGCACAACCTCCTTTCAATTTCACAATTCTGCAACAAAGGAATGCTTTGCAACTTTACGTCATCAAACTGCTTTATCAAAGATAGCATTTTCGGAGTCACCCTACTCACAGGGATTCGTAAGAGTAATATTTACATTATTGATCTAAATTCTGCATGTAGTATTACTAATCTCTGTTTTGTAGCTAAAAATGTGAGCGAAAATAGTTGGCTATGGCACAAGAGGTTGAGCCACTTGAACTTCATAGATTTAAAGAGCCTTGATCTTGTTCTCACACACACACCTCACTTATTTAATCACATAGATTAATCATTTGAGATACACTGGTTATAGTCTAGGATTCAATCTTCATAGAATAGATTTTAGCTTTGAGTATCGATCTTTGTAACTTATAATCTCTCATACTTATAGTAAAATCACTCTTGAAAATTCAAGACTAACCATCTTGGTAGTGGACGTAGATCGTTTATCGATTGAACCACTCCAAATATTGTGTTCTTACTTTCTGCATTTATATTTCTTGTGCTTACTGATTATCTACTTTTCTCTCTGTTTGATATTTATTTAGATATCCATTATTGTGAAATAGTGTTTGAAGTTAACATTGTCAAAACTACACTTGTTTGTAAAACTGCACTTGTCAAAACCAAAATCGCTTTACAAATCGCCTCTCTCAAAACCGCTTTGTAACTTTATTATTCCGCTGTGCATTTTATAACTCTACTTGTAGTGTCTTATACACTGCAAGAGGTTTTGTAAGTATAGAGGATTAGTTTTAAATCGAGGGCGAAAAATTTTAAACAACTATTCACCCCCCCTCTAGCTGTATTTTCACCCTTGTTGCCACCTTTGGGACCAACAAGTGGTATCAAAGCTAACACATTTTAAAACCACTGTTTTTCAAGCTTAACAGCTTGTGTGCCGATTCAATATGGCAAACTCAAACTCAAAGACAATGACAACTGTTAAATATTCACACATTCCAATCTTGGACGAAGACCACTTTGACATCTGGAAGTGCCGAATGCTTATTCATTTGGAAACTATAGATGAGATGCTGGTGGAGTGCGTAGTCAATGGGTCATGGATTCCAATGAAGGCCAACACTGATGCAACCACCAGTGCAGAAACTCCAGAGGTCAAAAAGCCAAAAGAGGAGTGGTCAGATGAAGAGAAGAGATTAGTTGTCTTAGACAGCAAGGCAAGGCACATCATTTCTGGAACCCTCCCCGTTTCAACTCTTCAGAAAGTGATGTATCTCAAAACCGCAAAGCAGATGTGGGATGCCATCGAGAGCTACCTCGAAGGTGATGACGAATGCAAGGAAAGCAAATTATATGCTGTTGAAAGATCCTACAACAACTTCAACAGAAAACCCAATGAAACCTTGCGTCAAACCTACGACCGCTATGTTGAGGTAGTTAATGCTTGTAGATCTCTTGGCAAAACTTTAACCGATAAGGAAATCAATATGACTTTCCTATCTGATTTAGGTTCTAGATGGGTTAATAAGGCTACCTCTCTAGAAGACTCAAAACTACACTTGTTTGTAAAACTGCACTTGTCAAAACCAAAACCGCTTTACAAACCGCCTCTCTCAAAATCGCTTTGTAACTTTATTATTCCGCTGTGCATTTTATAACTCTACTTGCAGTGTCTTATACACTGCAAGAGGTTTTGTAAGTATAGAGGATTAGTTTTAAATCGAGGGCGAAAAATTTTAAACAGCTATTCACCCCCCCCCCCTCTAGCTGTATTTTCACCCTTGTTGCCACCTTTGGGACCAACATCACTGATGGGGATAATCTAACTCCAATGATAGTCTTAGCACTAAGGGTATCAAAATCAAATTTTGATACCCATAAACACTATTTACATAGGTATCAAAAAAACATATCCAACAATGGGTATAAAAAATTAGGTACTAAATTAGTTTTTTTTTAAGTTAATAACTTTATTAATATTTTTAATAGGATAAATAATTTTGAAATATAATAATTATTTTAATTAGTTATTTTTTATCAAAAATTAAAATTTTATAAATAATTTCGAAATATAATAATTATTTTAATTAATTATTTTTTAATAAAAGTTAAAATTTATAAATAATTATATAAAAATTGAAATAAATTTAAATCAAAAATTAAATCACTATCTCCTGCAAAATTTTTAATATCTCACTGATAATTTTCGTGGGCCCCGCATTATTTAATAGGGTATTAATTGTTATTTTTAAATATTTATCTATTTGCCATATGTCACATTCTTATTTGTCAATTGGTTTATGGATAGGATTTTATGATAAGGAGTTCATCATTTTTCACGGATCAAGATAAAAAAATAAAAAAAATTGGTCAAAAGAAATTAAAACTTGTCAAAAAAAATTAAAGTAGTCAACAAAGAAGTGAAGGCTAAGGAGAAATGGACGGTTGGAGGTTGAATTAAGTGGGTGGGTGGGGTTTTTGATTGTGATAAATGTTAGATGGGAAGGCTTCAGACATTGTCCCTCCAATGTCCCCTTCCATTTTCAGCCAAACACCAATTCACGCGCGAATTTCCTTCACCATTTTGTCCTAAGCAAAGTCTTAAACATGGTACTTTGATAAGTACTTAATCAAATTTTGGTACTTAACATCTTACCTATTGAAAATGCAAGAACTTCAAAATGAATATCAAAATTAGATTTAAGGACTACCATTAGAGTTGTCCTAAGACTACCCACAGTGGTTAATACCCCCTCCCCCATTTTATCTAACACTTTTTACACTTTTTTTCATCCACCTAATATTTCATCTACCCATTTCATTTACCCCCACTCCAATGGCTAATTTAAATTAAATTTCAACTCCCTCCAACTCATCATTCTATACCCCACTACTTTTATTTTATTTTATTTATATTCTTTATTTTTATGATTAGTAAAATAATAAGAATAATTATTATTATTATTTATAATTAAAAAAATATTTCACACTTAATTAAAAAAATATTGCAACAATTTATAGGTAAAAAAAATATAATGATTTTTTTTAATAAATGCTAAAATGAAGAAGGATAATTGAGAAATGAGTGTTTTTTTTTTTGTGTCCAAATCAAATGAAACTTATATCAATTTGTAGGGAAAAAAAATGATGAATTTTGGTGAAAAAAAATTAAAAAAATTAATTTACTAGGTGATAATTCAGCTCAAATTGAAAATTAAGTGTTTTTATTTTTGTGTCCAAATCAAATGAAACTTATATCAATTTGTAGGGGAAAAATGATGAATTTTGGTGAAAAAAAATAAAAAAAATTAATTTACTAGGTGATAATTAAGCTCAAAAATTTGAGATAAAATATTAAATTCGAAAATCCATATACCCAATCAATCAGTGACACTTGTCGGATTCATCAGAAAAAAAAAAAAGAAGAGGCGTTTCAACCGGGATGAAATATTTCATCCCACCAATTAATACAGGCAAGTTTCATCCGCCCATTGCACTGTCTAAGCTAGCTGAAATGGAATTTATCTCCCATTTCATACCCCATTGTGGGTAGTCTAACAACAACGAAGGACATAAAATCTCCACCAGTAATATTGACACATACATAAGGACAACATATTTTCAAATCATTACCGGGAAGGTTATTCATATAACAACGTACTTTGCTGAAACTGTTGTGTTGAAAACACAAGTTACAAAAAGAATTATTATGAGAAAAATATTTCCAGTGTAGTGATTCATGGTAAAGAGGAAGAGTCAATGAGTTTCTTCTCTCTCCCTTACTTTGTATAACTACCAGGCCTATATATGCATAACAAAAGTACATGGTGATGGAAAAGAAATGAATAGAAATTTTTGCATAACAAAACTTTTTCTCCCATGTATTTCCTGACAACGCGTACTTTAGGAATAGAAGCCATCAACACTCGCTTTCCATACGCACTTATCGGTGCGAGATTTCATCCCTTTGGCTTTACAATCATCTCCCATTTTTGGATAAAAAACATCAACAACTCTGTATCTCGTATTTCACCAAAAACTTGCACATAACTACTTTTTTTCAAAAGGAAATCCTATAACAATGAAGGACATTTTTTAATACTTCTTTATTCATGGGACTCACTTGTCATACTCACAACAGCTATCCACTTACTATTCAATTCTCTACCCCACTTTCTCTCTCCTACCCACTCACAACTCCTACTTTAATAACACTAGTCAGTAACCCGTCGATACTCGACGGGCATAATGAATCTAATAATTAAATATTATAAAAACAACATGATGAAATTATATCCCTGTGACTCAACCTGAAAATATTCAAAATAAGATTCTTAATATTCTTAGTAATAAAAATATTATACACATTTTGTCCCAAAGTAAGTAAGGTTTCTATTTCGTCCTTTTTTACGTTCATCCTAGAGTAAAGTTTTAAAATGAAAAATAATGACAATTTTTGCCCTTATCATGCTTATAATTACAAAAAACCACAACATAACGTACATACTTCGTATTTCAATTAACTTGAATCATAAATAGTGTTTTTGATAATTAAGTCTTCAAGCCACTCAAATTGTTTGCCCACTTTTTTCCTTAATAAGCGTGCAATATGACTGCAACATTCTTATTCCAAAATGAAAGAAGTATCACTTAAAATATTAAACTATACAAATTATATCAAAAGCTAATTTACACTTTAATGAATGCACATAGTAGAGATAAATTTTGTATCACATAAACAAATATAGATTCAGAATTACCTCACAAAATATGATTCACTAAACATAAAAGTGTTACTTATTCATGAATTGAGGTTTTTTTAACGTGATTATATCTTTTAGTACAGTATATAAAAAACTAAATGCCTAGAGTACATTGTTTAATATAATAATATTTATATCCCAAAATGAATGACCAAAATATTTTAAATTTATCGTTAATCAAAAAAAAATTAGAAAAATAATTTAATTTTTCGTTTTGGGACGGAGTATACTTTTTCTAAAAAGAGACATTGACAACGATGTAATGCTTAGGATCATATTTGATCAGTTTCATAAAAAAAAAATGGAACATGTTTGATCAACACACAGAAAAAAGAATCAAGATAATTACCTACGTTAAAAATCACAACAAAAAATATTCTTAAAAACTATAATTGAGATGATCAAATTAAATAATACTAAGAGAATGATAGAATCGATTTAAATTTGTCCGTGGATGTTTAGCTTTCAATGGACATAATGCGGAGAATGAAAAATTAGGATAATGAAGTTAGCTTTGTTGGATTTTGGTTGCTTGTCTTCTTTGCGAGATCACGCTCGGCGCGGACTTAACAACAGTTTCTTTATCATCACCAAGTATCACTTAGTACACTTGATAGGAATTAGGAAATTATAAATACTCGTATCTTTTTGGTTGAGTATTTTATTAATCAAGCATTAAACAATCAAGAAGGCAGGCTCAAATGGCATACAAACCGAGTTAATATGCATTAGAAATTGGTTATAACATCTAACAACCCATTATACATTAAGGTTAGTAAACAACATTAAATGTTAGTAAAACACTGATATTTCTATCCTAAGAATAATAGCTCGTTAGAAATTGAAATATCATTTAATTATTAATCACTATTGGAACTATGCAGCACAAATTTAATTTGAAAAAAAAATGGATTTAAGAGAAAAAAGAAAGACAAACTTGGAAGTGGCAGATGCGTGAAAACGTATGCAAAAGAATGATAGATATAAATGAATGATAGTGATTTTTGGTTATAAAAAGAGATTAAGTTCTAGGACTATTACTTCCAAAAGACTTTCATTAGATGACAATTTGTAAGTGCTCCAATTTGAGTTTGTTAGTATTTTCGTTAGAAAATTAACGAAAGTTATAACATTCCTAACATTTCTAACTTTTCTAACAAAGCAAGGGCAAAGTGGGCATTGTTATTTAAGGTTAAGCCTATAAAAAAATCTCAAAAAGTAAAAGAATTAAGAAAATCCGAATCTGGTAAGTTGAAAAACATAATCAGTTTGATTTTTTTTGAAAATATTATTTGTGTCCAAAGCCTGCAGCTGCATTAAATGAACAGTGCACGCTGCAGGAACCATCCGCGCGGATGGTTTTGTCATTTCCAGAGGGCTATAAATTGAGGCCTTCAGTCTCAGAAATAAGAAAAAGAACAACACATTTCCTCAACTGCACTTTGGCGAAAATAGAGAGAAAACAGTGAGAATTCCATAGAATTGTCACCTTTTTCTCAACTATTCAACCAAAATCACACTCACTCAAACACTCTCATATTCAAGCCTTAAACACTCTTACATTCAAGCCTTCAAACACAAAACACAAAGAAGATAGGTATAACCTCCCTCTTCTTACCCTAAATCTCTCATCCATGCATGCATTTTCAAGCTACAAAATGTAGTTCATTCATCTTCTTGTCTTAGATCCAAGAAGATCACCATGGAAGTTCATCTCCATGGATGATCTTCTATAAGGATCTACATTATTTTCAAAGTGTTCTTACTTTCTTGCAAAGAAAACACATTTTCAAAACCCTAAAACTCATTTTCATACATCAAATCTCATTTTCAAAGGATAAAATTTCCCTTCCCAAGCAAATGAAGTGCTTAGTCCTAATGTACCCCAAGGATGGTTTGATATAGTTGATTCACCACTAAAATGTCAAGTGATCACTAATCAATACCTAGGGAAATGGGGACAAGCATGGATGCCAAACCCCCTTTAAAATCACATTTTCCTTCTTGAGAAGTTGCTGTCCAGTAGCAATTTTCTAAGACCCCAGTCCATGGTCTAAATTTTTGGACATAGATAAACTTCAAATTTGGTGTTTACTACAGAACACTTTTTGTAGCCAACATCCAGAGCTTTCCAGACATATTTTTACTTTATTTTTTGCGTGAGTAAAACTACATTTTCCAAATTTTCTTTTGAAGGTCAGATCACCAGTCTCTGGGAGTCCATATCTCATATCTGAGATTTCCAGAAGGTTTTGAGTCCTCAAATCTTCTCCAAAATGAAAAATTCTTTCACAGAAATCTTATTTAAGGTGTCTGGAACATTTTTCATTCTCTGAGTTTTCTCAGATTATGAAGTTTCAAAGCCCTTAAATCCATTTCAAAATCGAGTGTCCACTGCCTTTTTCATTCTGGCAGAAGTGTTCTTCAACTTCCAAAAATCTTTTGAGTACCAAATCTCAACCCAAAAATCATCCAAAAAATCATGGAATCTGTCCAAAGTCTAATAAAGAATTCCCAATTTTTACTTTTCTGAGTTTCAACTTATTTTAGCCAAAACACACACACACACACACAAATGATTTTTAGCTTGGAAGACTCGTTTTACGAGGCATTCCGGGTGCACACTAACGTCCCTCCCGGCATGTAACGTGACCTCCGAACCCAAATCTCTAATCCCGGGCATTTTTCAAAGTTTTGGCCCTTAAAACAAAAATGGCGTGGCGACTCCGTTTGATTTCAAAAATCGGGCGACATCATCACAGTGGCGACTCCGCTGGGGAATCATAAGCTTTTTCTAAAAAAAAAAATGATATTTGATATATTGGTAGAAACCATTAAACTTCCCGTTATCGCCTTCTAACACGAGTCGGGGATAAATTGTGGTTTAACAATCCCACGTACCGGTATCATTGTTTAAAAAAAAAAAAAAAAGCTTTTGAGGGTCAAGCTTCCGTCCCGGTATTAAAAATCATTTGTTGTGTGTGTTGATTTTTGCACATTTTCGTGTTGTTTTGGCCGCCTCGGAAAAAGTCAAAATGTTGACTGTCGGAATCATGTCCCTAACTGTCGGAATTTTTGTGCTTATGTGCTTATGTGTTCATTAAATTTCAAAAAAAAAAAATTCAAAAAAAAAAGAAAATTTTCATAAAAAAAAAATCATGCATCATATTTTTAAGACACATATGAAAAATTTCTATTTTACTCAGAAAAAGAAAATAGACTGCTTGCACACTACGCGCACGTGACCTTACACTGCACACTACGTCCCTAACCCGGGAAAATCCTTGTCGCGGCCCGTTTGGTCTTATTACGCCTCTCGGTGCAAGCACAGGACTACCCAAACATCCCATGGAGCCTCGTGTCGACCATGCACTTGTCCGTGACACACTTTGTCCGAGACCCGGTTGGTTTTTAGTTTGGTCTGTGTCATACCCTGTCTGTGTATAGACCTTTCCTTTCAAGCCTTTGTCGGCATACCGACCCAATATCTTCCGGGGACCCTAATCAGTCGAAGTTCTGCCGGTTTTCCGCCGCAGACTTTGACCAAGATATTGACCGGCACCTTGACTTCGGCTCTGACTGGCACAAATTATACACTGACTCCCAGCATTAACACTGAGTCATCAAGGATTAATGATTATTCCATGCCTAATTACGGCTTAACTGACGACAAGTCAAGATCAATTGTGGACGCTTATCAGTCCAAATCATGCCGACTTTTTGTCGAGCTCTCGGACATGATCTTGACCTTGACGTCAGCTTTGTCCGTAATTTGCATCGAATGCTCGTTAAGACTCGATTACCCGCCAGACTTTTAGGATCGTTTTTCTTTCGATCGGTGGGACCCGCTTGCCCTATAGGACCCTCGCCCGGGGCTGTCCACCCTGGGAGGTCGAAATACAGGTGGAATACGAGGGGCTTATAGACGTAGTGACGGGGCCCACTGATCCAGGATCCAGAGTAGTTTGCGAAAAAGAAGAGCAATCTTTTCCAACCGATTAGGCTTAATAAAACATGTTTTAAGTAAACAAGAACAAATAACTGCATGTTGCATGAGCCCAAAGCCCAAACACTTACCCTCCTTCAATTCCCAGACATCTGAACCCTCGTACCTTTTTCCCCGCAGCTCCTCACAAAGGTTGGTTCCGGACACCGGGTCACCGTTTGATCAGTTGGGAAGAGTCAAGCGCATCGTCAGCTTCGCCGTTTGTTCCGACTCCGGGTTTCAGGATGTCTGCGTCAGCCGGTAATGATGGGGACAACGTTGCTCCGCCCTCCAAAATCCCTCAGACAGACCAGTATTGGATCCAGTTGGTAGAACAGATGAGACTTCGACATGAGGCTCAAATTAACGACCTTCTGGGGGTTGTCGCAAGTCATGGTTTGACTATCAGTCTCAATTCCGATGGCACTTTTACCGCGAAGAAGGAAGAAGGTTCTCCTCCTCTTCTTAATCATCTCGGATACATCAAGATGCTACCCCAAGATTCCTATGTCTCCACCACCGGGACTCCTGCCCGTCGACCTACAGGGCAACTGGCCCCCAAACAGCAGTCCAATAGGCCACCATTCCAACAACAGTCAGGGACGAAAGAGTTCGGCATACCGTCAGTTGTTCCCTCTCAAAGTGATGATCCCGCAAATATCAGCATGGGTAATGAAGATCGGGAAACAGTGGAAGAAATATGGTCAGCCATCAAAGCCCGGGAGGAACGCCAGAATAGACAGCAAGCCTGGATTGAAGAGGCCACACGCCACTTCGGGACATTAACAATCTCCCAACTGACTGGGGCTACCCTGAAGGACAAGCGTGTGCCTGCTCCCCTGGATCTTAATACCTCTCATTATCCGGCAGAGTCCAACCATTCGCTTCCAGATGAGCCCAACACCAGATCTCCCCGGACCAGTTCAACTCAAAGTCACTCCAGCAATGCTCAACCTGAGGTCCCAAATCCACCACCAGCCGTAGAACACATTTGGTGAGATATCTGTGATTGTCCCGACTGCCTTGAAAGGGACTATCAGGACTGGATACACGAGGACCGTCCTCCTAAAAAGAAGAAAATTTCCTCCCAGCAGAAATTGAAAGAGAGGTTCGAGGCCGGCGATACCAGTGTGGGTACGCTCGGGGAGCCATCTGGGGGATTTGATTACTATGTACTCTACTCCAGCCAATCTTCCCCAAAGCAAACAGGGGTAGAAGAGCCGAAAAGCCTTGCCAGCGATAGAGTTGAGACCTTCGGACACCGAGAATCAGACACGGGTAACTTCATTGCCAATCAGAAATCTATCCCGCGGGATCAGCCAAAGTTCAGTTTGTCCAGCTCCCGAGTGTACATCGACGAAGAAAGACCAACGCCAGTTTGGCGCTCCCACTCAATCAACATATTGACTGGAGATGGCAACCGCCACAAAAGGCCTCAGTATAACCCAGGGGCTTCAGCAAAGGTTCTGCCTTGCAAGAAAAAGGCACGAAGTGACCGGCTCAATGACTCTCTATCCCGAGACAAGGACCAAATCTATGATCCCCGCCTATATGGCAGCATGATCACCTTCTGCGACGAAGATTTGCCAAGAGATGTCTCCCAGCACAATGAAGCTTTGTACATCACCATTAAGATTAACACCGTATCGCTCCCTGGAGTATTGGTGGACAATGGATCAGCCGTTAATGTCCTCCCCCTCAGCATGATGCGGGCTCTACGCATCAATGAAAGGCACATGATCCCATCTACCCGGTCAGTCAAGGCATATGATGGCATGTCCCGTCCCATCTTGGGGACGGTGGTTCTGGAACTCTGGTATGAAACCCAAATGGTTCCGGCAAAATTCCATGTAATGGACATCCCATCCGAATTCACAGCTCTGCTGGGTCGCCCTTGGTTACACCACATGAAAGCCATAGCCTCCACCCTCCACCAATGCGTCAAATTCATTAACCGAAAAGGGGACCTTGAAGTCATAAGGGGTGACAGTTTCCTCATAGGGAACGAAGCGGAGACCGTCACTAAGCATGCTCTTAGCCAGACACCGGGGCTACCTCCTCCGAATCGACCAAGGGACTATCGGGGCAAGTCTCATCAGAATCCCCCAGAATTCGGTGATGCCAATTATGTCAACGCACTCAAGCGAGCAGACTCCGAAGAAGTTCGATTCATCAAATTCAATTGTCATTTCCAACATTTGGAGGCATACTGGAAGGAAACATTGAACACCGCCATGATACAGGCACACAAACCCCCGGTCCCTAATCACAGCTTTGTCACCATTCTTCAAACCCACTCTCTGACCCTGCCAAGCCAGGAAATCTTCATGATAAAGATCGACAAGCATCGTCATACTCAACTCGAATCTATGAACGTCGTGTGGGACGTCCTCCTTGCTGAACTGCCTGCTAAGCCTTTCCGCTCAAGTATGGGGCATGAGATTTTTCCAGCAGCACACCGAGACGCGATACGCCCTTACATCTGGATTGAGCGGTCAGATTGTGACGAGATAGAATCCCCCAGAATTGAGGAAGATCCCTACATCCACATGCTCAGTTTTCAGGCGCCGGACACAATTGATCCTGGTTCAGAGAAAGAGATGATAGCAGTGACTGAGGAAGGAGAACAGAAACGAGACAGCCCCCGAGTCATGAGGCCTCTGACAGCGATGCCATTAAGGAATTGGGAAACTCTCTCAGGCCCGTCCGCGACCAAAGAAGAAATGATCACCAAGCTTGGATTGGTCCCCCGTCCCTTTGTGTCAACCTTTGTAAAATCCTCTGAGTCTCTCATTGTTGAGTTTGAGTCTTCCGAGTCGTCCGATGGCCTCACGCCTGAAGACCACGAAATTGTAGCCAATACTGTATTCCCTTTTATTCTCAATGAAATGACAAACCTTTCTGAGTATCCCTTGATTGCCACTTTAACTAATGATGAATTAACTAATAAATAAAAAGCATTTAATAACGATTCACTAGATGAAGAAGCAGACACATTAAATGAACAATATATCAAAGAAATCTTTAAGCAGGTTGTCCGGAAAGAGGAAAATCGAGCCCAAGCTGCCAAAGAGATTTTGACGAGTGTGAATTTGGGAACTGCGGAAGAGCCTAAAGAGACGCAGATTGGTGATTTCTTCGAAGGAACTGGAAAGGATGCCTTACAAAATCCTACAAAATCCTCAACTCAAGGAAAGTGGCCCTTTTCATCAAAGAAAACATCATATGCCAATACGGGTTGCCAGCCGAAATCATCTTAGATAATGGATCCCACTTCGAAGGGGAATGCGACAAGCTGCTGGCAGAATTCAGAATAACCCGTCACAAGTCATCTCCCTATAGGCCCCAAACCAACGGAGCCGTCGAAGCAGCAAATAAGACGCTAGAAAACATCATCCGGAAAATGGCTGACCGAGGTCGAGATTGGCCCGAGAAGCTACACCTGGCACTCTGGGGCTACAGAACATCAGTCAGAACGACAACTGGGGAAACACCGTTTGCCCTCACATACGGAATGGAAGCCGTGCTCCCAATCGAATTGGAAATCCCCTCACTCAGGTGTCTTTGTTGGAAAGCCAGATCAACGAGGTCGAATGGCTCCAAAGTCGCCATGATGAATTGGCCCTACTAGATGAGCGACGATTGAAAGCAATGGAACACATACGAGCCTACCAAGGGAGAATGGCTAGAGCCTTCGACAAGAAAGTAAAGCATCGGGAGATCCGAGAAGGTGATCTCGTCTTAAAAGAGAAGCCCCCAGTCCGTATCAACCCCCTCGGCAAATGGGAACCTGTGCAGGTCGGGCCTACGTCGTCCAGAAGATCTTCTCCGGAGGAGCCATGCAACTTGCAGACCTCGACGGAAATCCCTTTGTACACCCAGTGAACGGTGACAAGCTGCGCAGATACTACGCATAAAAAAAACGCAGAGTCAAAAAAAAAAAGAGAAACAAAAAAAAAGAGTGCCAAAAGAGTAATACCCAACTAGGTTGAAAACCCGAAAAGGGCGGCCTAGGTAAAAAACAGGGTTGCACCAAAAAAAAAAACAAAACAAAAAACAAAACAAAAAAAAAAAAAAAAACAAAAAAAAATCGACCAGGTCGAACTACGGAGACCTGAGCCCTTTTGTCTGAAGGGAACGTAGGCAGCCGAAAACGGTTCGGTCTAAAGCACAAATAAAAGTCATACTTTGACATCAACACACTGATCAGACCATGAAAGCGTCTCGAAAAACTCCAAAGCAATTCACATATTCATTACAGTTAAAAGCTTTTTGATGAGTCTAAGCCCGGTTCATTCCTACAACTGACAACCTGCTAAAAGAAAACTAAGATACATAATCAAACTAATGTGTCTGCTACGACAAGAAAGGGATACTCGGAAACCTCGAGGTCACTCTAAACTGCTCGTACTGGCATCTCCCCTCTTCTTCCCCCTTCGAGTCTTCTTCTTCTGAACAGGAAAAATGTCGGTCTTCCTCCTACCAAGCTCTGGTATAGGAACAAGATCTATCAAACCAGCCTCTGTCAGGGCCTTGGTAGCCCTAGCATCATCTCTCATCTCCTGTAGCCGGGCTGATAGCATAGGAGTCCTCCTCTCCTGCCTCTTGACATAGGCCTCATAGTTGGTCACAGCGTCTCCGCTCCTGTCTTGAGGGTTGGCCCTCGCCTCGGCCCTCCTCCTCTCAGAAACTGTCAGGTCCTCCGCACCCACAATGGCCTCACGCCGTCTAAAAATAGCCACCTGAGTCTCTCCCAGATGCCTCTCGTACCAATCCAGGTACCAAGTGGTCAAGAACACCGGTCTCGGACGCCTGAGGATAACCCGAGGAGGAAAGACGTCATACCTCCATGCTCGGGACAGAAAGGAAAACACCGAAGGATCATCCATAGAAGCGGAAGCCACCACCCTGGTGGCTATATCATCAAAGTCCTCCAAAGGAACCTGCTCTAAACCGAACTGTCTCAGAACCAAGGACGGAATATAGAAGCTGGACTGAGAAAGCCCCGGAAGCATAACCACGGGAGATCCGTCCTGAAGTACCCTCCGAGTCTCCACCTGCCAACAAGGCACTGACCATCTAATATCTTACGTCTCGGCGACCAGCCATCCAACGCTCCCATGAGCCACGATCATCAAAATCTACAGCAACCCCTCTCTGGCAAATGTCCAAGGCTTGATCATATCAGGAGTTTCCCGAAGAATCCCCAAGCGCTCCATCGCCCACGAGTCAAGAGGAACGGGCTGCCCCGTGCATATACGCAGTCTCCGAGTGACCTATCGAGAGCATGGAAAGTCTCCCCAAGATCAAAGGTACAAACATCTTCGCCCAAGCGACAATGAACGACTACATCCGGCGAGAGACCGATGACAGATCCCAAAATAATAGACCATGAACAAGGTCCCGAACATGCAAAGTGCAAAGGCATCCCAATAGGCATCGTCAAGCAAGCCTAAGCCCCTAAATCTATCAGGGAGACCAGAAATGTTAAAATGATCGGGACCACAGATCATACCTTGTGCTTCCTCCGGGGAAAGATGAAGGAGGTTGCACAATCTATCAACGAAAGAGGCCCCTCCGGGCAAAGGAACCGCAATCTCCTCCACCTCGGGACCACCAAGCAAAGCCCGAAATTCTTCAACAGTCGGGACCATTTCATTGTAAGAAAGGCAAAAGACATGCCTTCTAGTGTCCCAAAATGAGGAAGAAGCTCTCAAGAGGTCGTAGTCTGGAACCAATTCTTTGAGGGACCATAAACACTTCACCTTGTACCTTTCTTCAAAGAATGACCTCCTCTCATGCATAATCTCCCGAGACCACTCTTTAAACTTGGTGAAGAATTGCATTTGAGAATTTTGGGATAATTTGGGGGGATTTCTCATGCTCACAATTCTCTCCATGGTTTTTCTCTCCTTCTCCCCGAAAATGGCTGTTTGAACTGGTGGTTGAAGAAGATATTTGAATTTGAAATAATGGGAGACCAGATCAGAAGCAAAATTAAAGGACAATGTCAGATGTAGGTCCTATCCGCGCGGACATGATTGTCTCCCATCAGAAAAATCTTTGCAACAGTCCAAACTGCTGCACCAAAGGAATATTTTATCCCAGCCAAAGCCTGTCTAAACCAGTCCATACACCAAACATCTACACCTTTGCCAAAAAACCTAGGCTCATGTAACATTGCATTCATACAACATTGCATTAAAAAAAAACATAATAAAATAACAATAATCCTAGATTATTACATTCCCAAAAAAAAAAAAAGCAAAAAAAAGCAAAAAAAAAAATGTGTGCATAAAAATAAACTGTAAATACAATCTCAGTCTCAGAAATCAATCTCAAAATATCAGTCTCGAAGGATCGTCAGTCAGAATCCTCGGTGGCTGGGCCTTTCCCCCGGTCCCTCTTGCGGCTCGGGCCCGCCGCCTCGGTAGCCATGAATGTCTCGGGCTCAGAATCATCGTCCTCGTCCCCGGAAGAAGGCTCGTCAGGACCAACCGGCACGCTCTGATAGGGCAAGCCAAGATCTGCAAAGAAATCATATCCGAAGGTGAAGGCGTCGAGACTCACGGACGTGCGAAGAAGATCCACCATCTTTGCCGGACGTGTCCCCGCCCGTAAGGATCTCCGAGAATGACGTGGTCCGAAGGTAGTACCATGCGGGGGTCAAGGAGAGGAGAAAGAGGAGTCTCAGAAGAAGTCTACGAAGGAATAGGGGAAGCCTCCGCCCGACGGGCGCGGCCGTGGTCGCCTCGCTCTATCCCTAGGAGCCCCGCAAGCAACCATCCTCCTGATAAATCTCTTAGCCCCGATCACCTGCTTCGTCAGCCTCTCCACGACCACCTCCGAAAACTGCACAAAAGCAAAAGCGTCAGAAACAGTTGAAGCAAAAAAATGATGACAGGAAAGAAAAGAAAAGACAGAAGCAAGAAAAGAGGTGGGAAGGAAAAGCCATACCTTCATACCCGGACGAGGCCGGAAAGCTCATGGAAGCCGCTCAGGCTGAGGGATCTGCACCCTCAATCGGACCCCATCCTGGACATATGAAAAGTCCATCCGAGGGTACCGCGGGACCCCTAACCCCTCTCTATCCAGAACCTGGGGCGTCCTCAGCCTCCTCAAGACAAATACTGGATACGGCTCAATCGCCACAAATGCCGAGAAGTGCTGGCCGGCTCGGTAATCATCCCAGGTCGCAGATCTATCACTCGGGTGCATCATATCGGCAGGAGGCTCCATCGGTGTCCACAAAGGCGAATTCACGCCATGCTGGCGCGTCACCCTCTCCCCCAGATAATAGGCGTCGCAAGTCAGACCTCTCAGAATCCTCCGCTGCACAGTCCTTATCTCAGCGCCCTTCAGCTGCGCCACCTCGAAACGATCCCAGGGATAGAATATCATCTCCTCATCCGTCTCAGCCCTCGTCAAAGGAAGGCAATCCGAGTACCTGAGGGTCGTGCGCCCTCTGGAGCCCTTCTTCTCCCGGGCAAACTTGGACCAGGAATGCATGGCTGGATACGCCCCGACGTACTCCCCCGTCTGTCGCCACATCGTGACGTGAAAGAACTCCAACGCCCATGTAAGTACCCAAATCTGGCTCATGCCTTCCGGTTAAATTTCCCGGCAATTTCGGTAAGTTTCCCGGTAATTCCCCGGACCTTCCTAGTGTTCCGGAAATATTCCGGAACAGTTCCAAATTAAATTAAGGGCTGAAAGGGAGCCTTCCTAATTAAGAAACACGTTTTTCTTAATTAGGAAGAGGTTTCTAGAATTTGCCACCTTGCATGGTTCTAGAAATGTTGAGTCATTGTGGATAATGCCGCACGGCTGCATTAGCTCGCGGTCCCTGGCCGCACGGCTTCATTAGCCTTATCCAGACTGCCTATAAATAGAGCCCTCCTCTACCCATTTCAAACACACAAAAACAAACAAAGAGGCATCAATTACTCATATTACGAAGAAATACTCCCAAGAAGCTGCTGAAAGTCCAAGAAGGTGAAGAAGAAGGCCAAGAAGCTACCTCCCTCCTCCTTGAAGATCCAAGATCAACCTCTCCTCCTAGCTCCATCCAAAGAAGAAGGAAGCCATTGGTAACCTCGCACGCCCTAACCTCGCATCCTAATTGCTTTATAAATTGCTCATTGCATTGCCTTTATATTGCTTGGGACTTGGTAGATTAAAGATCATATCTTTATATTCCCCCTTCCCCTTTTGCATGCATTAGACATCATTTGTCATAAAAATGTAGTCTTTCCCCATAAAGGTGCATCCTTTGCACCTAAAACCCCCATTTCCAATAAAAATGTCATTTTTATGCATCCTTTGCATATAATAATCAAATCTTTTCAACCAAAATGCATCCTTTGCATTCAAAATCCCTTTTCCAAGCATCATTTGCTTTAAAGATCATGTCTTTACCATAAACTAGCATCATATGCTTTTCAAAATGCAATCTTTATGCATCATTTGCATAATGAATGCCAATTTCTTCATAAAAATGCATCATTTGCATAAAAATCATATCTTTATGCATCATTTGCAATAAAGATCATTTCTTTGAATCAAATGCATCATTTGCAACCCAAAAATGTCATCTTTTCATTAAAGTGTCATTTTTATCATGCATCTCCCCCATTCCCCCATTAGCAACCTAGGAACGGACCGGTGTAAAAGATCCTATCTTTACATCGTTCCTTCCATAAAGGTTTCGTAATCTCTTTAGAAAAGGGACACCTTAAAACCCTATATCTCCGATTATCACTTAAGATGAGTATGAAGCATCTTTACGAGCTCGACCATCTTAAAGTGTAGGATTGATGGGCTAAGGACCCTCCTTTTCTAAAGAACCTCATCTTTGACTATAAAGAGAGTCATTCTCTCGATCACGCAAGTCCCAAGGTCCAAAAAATACGATGATCACAAGTCCAAGATGAGGGCGGGATCATAATCCCGAATACATAAAATCCAAGAAATCCCGAGCGACAACCAACAAATGGTTTGTACGTCCGGAAGACGACTTGGGACATTCCCTCCTTATCATCAAACACATGCACACAAGAAAGCACGCAAGCAAGCACGATTAATGGGATCTTGGGAGACTTGCTCCGGCAAGGCACCTCGGGTGAACGACGATCCGTTCTTCCCAAGGGGTAACTTAACATCCGAACCCATAAAACCTTTTTTTCAAAGTTTTGAGGTAATCAAAATGGCGTGGCGACTCCGTTTTTTCAAATTAAACCGGATGTCTTCAAACCCGCGTGAATTTCCAAAACAAACACAAAAATTTTGGGCACACATTCACAGTTTGGCGACTCCGCTGGGGAAATCCCAAATGAGAAAAGCTTTTATTTTTCAAAACAAAAATCGATACTCGGTATATAGGTGGAAACCACTTGCCTTTCCTGTACACTCCCTGATGTGGGAGTTGGGATAACAGGTGGTTTAACAATCCCACGTACCAGTATCCCTTTTCGAAAAAAAAAAATTTTGAAAAAAATGAAAGAAAGCTTTTCCCTTTGAGCCGGTTAGACTCCCGTCGCCGATTTCATTAATCATGCTTGCTTTCTTTACCATGCATTGCATCATTTGCATCTTGGAATCTGTGCATACTTTGAACGGGAAAAAATAGCAAAAGGAGTGGAACCTGGAAAATTGATCCATGCAGTCGTACGGCTCAATCCTCCCTGGATTCTGACCGGGCGACCTCAGTGGCAATTCCACCAGGAAAAATCATGGTTAATCTGGCAGTCCTAGCAACTTGGGGCTACTCAGCTCCATGGCCGCTGGGGCTCCCGGAAAATTTACGTGCTTATGTGTTGCATTTTCCCGTCCCGAAAATCATTCCTTTAAAACACATTTACGAAAATCTCGTTTTTAACTCAAAAAGGAACATTTTTAGGAGACCGCACACTACGCGCCTTTGATATATCACATGTACACTTTTGCACGCACGTCCTTGAAACCAGGGTGGTTCAGTGCGATCACGGACGGCCTTACGATGCTCCGGGCGCGCACGGAATCATCCCAACCTCCCGTGGCGGCCCGGTGTCGACGATGCACGGTCAGGTGTCACACGTTTCAAAAAACCGTGACTTTTGGTTGGTTTTTGGTCTAGTCCGTGTCATATAGCCCGATTGCATACCCTCGTAAAGGTCAAGCCTTAGTTCATAACGGAAGAAGAACTACGCAAAATTCCGACAAGGAAAAATTGGCGAGATCTCGACTCCGACATTGACTATTGACCTTGACACCGCACGGAATGCGTAAGAGTCAAGACCGAGTCTTTGCCAATAAATCAAAAGATCTTTCGCTCAAGCGAAGCTTCTGCTAAAATTCCGACAAGGAAAAATTGGCAAGATCTTGACCCGGCATTGACTTCGATTCTAACTCACGCCGGCGTATGCAACGAAGTTCAATGTGACACTTTGTGTCATCCGGCTTTTGCCGCCCGACCCATGCCTATTATCTTCTCGGACATTACCGAAAGTCAAAACGTCGTTCGCTCAAGCGAAATTACGCAAAAATCCTATCAAGGCGAGAAGACGAGACTTTCCGGTATTGCCTTGACTATAATCCGCATCGCTCGTGCGTTGAAGGTTCCTATGACCCGCTAAACCCGTTAGGAGCGTTCTTTACTCTCGGTCGGTGGGATCCGCGTGCCTATAGGACCCTCGCCCGGGGCACATCCCACCTGGAAGGTCGAAATACGGAGTGGAATACGAGGGGCTTATAGACGTAGTGACGGAACCCGCGATCCGGGATCTAGAGTAGTTACGAAAAAGAAGGGCAAATCCCCTTTTCCAACCAAATAGATATTAATAAAAGACAACATTTTAAGTAAGTGGAAGATTCTAATTTGCATATTGCACGAGCCTTGACTAAACACCTACCACGAGTCTAAACCTTTCCTATCCCTTTCCCTTGCGAGAAAGAAGTGGGTGAGAACACCGGGTCGGCGACTTGTTAGCGCGAGAATTCTCGGACAGGTTCGCGAGAATCCTCGGTTTGGTCGATCCGAGAGTCGAGAATGTCCGATTCGACGAGAGAACAACTTGGTTTGGGTAACCGAGATGACTAGGGAAGAAAAGCTAGCCTATAGCCAATGCCCTCCTCCATCCTCATATAATCCATTGCCAAAGGCTGTCCCTTTTCGGTCTTCCCCAACATCCCAGAGCCGTCGGGGTCCGACACCCTTGCAGCCTTTGCATACCCCCGTGGGACTCTTTCCCTCCTTTTAGCCCAATCCAAATCTCTTTACCCTGGAATCCCGGTACCACCACGACCTCTCTAATTTCGTCAACGCGTGAATTTGCCTATCTCTCGGAGCGGTGATAGTGAAGAATCAGTCGGAAACGAGAATAGGAATGGATGGATTTACAGTGATGATGACAGTTCAGTAGAAGGAATGGACTTGGAGTCAGCAGAAGTGAAACCCAAAGGGCAAGATGAGGTAGAAAATCACCGACCTGGAATAAGGGATGAAATCACTTCAAAGTGTATTTGCAGCCTGTGCGAAGGCTCGGAAAAGGAAAAGGATGCTAGCTTAGATGAGGCAGTATATGAGTCCTACATCTTAGAGTTCAATACTCCTTACAAAGATTTGGTCGGTGAATGGAGGGATTTAATTGAAGCCCTAGCTAATAGAGGAAAGTGGGCTCCACCCACCGATCTGGAAAACATAAGCGTCGCTGAAGCCAAACTCTCATCAGGGAGAGTAGACTCTGTTACGGTGTTAGTAGTCACTCCTGAGACCTTGTCTGAAGAAGAGTGTATGGATGCCCTTGAAAGAGTCTTAAGTCTCGAGGCGACCCAGTCCCTTTATGTCTGTGACGACAACGATGTTTTCTTGGTAATTCCCAAGTCGAGAGGAGGAGTCCAAGATACCTCTTATATGGCGTCAAGTGTCCCGACTGCTTTTGCCCTCATTGGTCATCGAGTCAAGACGAAAGTTCCCGCGAGAGTTACTACGGTGATGCGATGAAGACACGGTCGAAGTGCCGGAAGGAACAGTAGAAGAGTGGTTAGCCCGGAAGCCAAAAGCCCGGAAAACCTTCCCGACGAGTGAAGAACGAGAAACCCGCCATGAGGTTTGACCCAGCGAAATCCTTATTGATGATGGAATTTCTCACTTGAGAAAATGTTTGGCCAATGTCAAAGATGCGCGTCGGAAGGCTGACCCCTAGAAAGAAGGGACATGCTTGGCGGTGATGAGGAATGTGATCCCACTCTGTTGAAAAAATTGTTGGACTGGATGAGAAAGCCATTCGCCAAGTTCCAAACCACGAAGGTGACAACTCTGTTGCATGTTGACTTTGAAAAGTTTGAATGAGGCTGTGAAGGCTCTAAACGGAGAAGGTAAAGCCGAAACCGGCCAAGCTGCAAAGCCAATCAGAGAATCGAGAACCTTGAGAAGGTCGAAAGCCGTTAACTTGGGATCGGAGTTCGAGAAAGTTTGCCTATGCCTCCGGTAGCGCCATTAATCGGATTAATCAGCAAAATTGGCCATACGCGGCAAGAGCCCGCCTCGAATTTGAAAGAGCTATGAGAATCCTCCGGTAGGAATAATGACTCGGGAAAATCTAATGTCTATGTGATGACTCGGTGCAGACGGATGAGTATTGAGCGGCCTAAGGGTGACAAAAAGAATGCCGTCTCGGAGCCAAAGACGAGATAAGAGGCCTTATAAGCCGGAAGTAGAAAAGCCGGACTCGACAAAGAGGATCAGTGTTGACTCGGTTGAAGTGTACCCAATCCAATATCTCCTTGTGGTCCTGTTAACCTCTTACATACCCTCATAAGTGAAGCTAGAAGAAAGTTTGGCCAAGACCATGGTGCCCATAGATGTCACCCAGGATGAGGTCGTCCAAATGATTGGAAGTATCCACTACGGAAACATCATTACCTTCAACGACTTGGACTGCCAAAGTATGGGGCTAGTCATAACGAACCTCTTTACATCACAGTCTAGTTAGAAGAGCGTCGATTGCCACGGGTATTAGTCGATGGAGGGTCGGCAATGAATGTCTTGCCGGCCAAGATGATGGACTTATTGGACTGAAACCAACAGATTTGAAGCCTTCTAGTCGAGACTATTAAGGCTTATGACTCCACGGCACGATCGGTTTTGGGGATTGCTACACTCAAGCTATGGTTCGGAAAAAAGGTCATGGACGTTGATTTTCAAGTGATTGATATTCGATTTCATTCTTGCTCTCTGGGGACGGCCTGGATCCACCGGATAAATGGGGTAGCCTCTACTTTGCACCGGTGCGTCAAATTTGATCAAATGATGGTACTATCACCACCATTTATGGAGACAGTGTCACGGTAGAAGGAACCCGGCCTTTGGAGACATCCCGATATTTGAAATCAAACATGATGACGAAGGGTTGGCATTGACGGGATTCTCTGTAGCTCCTTCCAAAGCACAAGTGTGTTGCATTGACCTCACTACTACTTCCGATAAAATCCCTCTGCCATGAGAATGATGAGAAAAATGGGTTATCTTAGGGACTTGGATTGGGTAGAAGACTTCGGAGTCGCAATACCATCATCGATGTAAAGGAACAGAGACTACCGAGATACGGCTTGGGGTACAAACCAAATTCTCGGAATGGCGAGAAAAGATAAAGGGGTCCGGCTTCATCCCTACGGTTTATCACGACCCATTATTTTACAAAAGGCGAGACACAATACGATAAAAGTGATCACCGGATCTCCTTGCAGAAAACCCTTGGAGAATCTTGAGAAAGTAAGGGGAAAGCCGGCCAATCCTGTTCGAAGAATGTTCCTTGACTTGCCCGGACATTCTGGGGCTACCACTACCATTCGAGCAGTATGTCTTCAAAGGAAACTCGAGACGGCGTCGAAAGTCGGCATCCGGGGTAATGGACTTCTCGGCTTTCGAGTTAGCTCTTAGAAGATCAGCGAGATAGAAGGCGCCAATAGTGAAGACGGTGAGTGGGGCTTGCCACAATTGTTTGATGAAGAAGCACGAGATCCAGTTTGATCGACTTGGCTCAAATGATGAGATAGTTGCCGTAATTTGAGACGGTGGTGAAAATCCTTTTGATCCCGCACTTTGGTAACTAAGACGAAATGTCGTTGAAGAATTGGGAGACGTTCTCGGGGTCGATAGCAGTAGACGGCAAATGATAGCGGAGCTTGGATTGGTACCTCGTCCTTCTCAACCCGGTTGTGTCAAACACCTGTTGTACGTTCGGTTGAGTCGGGAATCTTTGAATTCCGAGTCCTACGAGTCATCCGAAGGCCTCACGCTGAGGACTATCAAAATGTAATCGATGTCATCTTTCCCCTTATTTTGAATGAAATGACATATCTTTACGAGTATCCTCTTATTGCCAACTTAACAAATGATAAATTAACTCAAAACTCAACAACGAGTTAATAATGAATCATTTGAACAAGATGCAAACACACTAAATGAACAATACATTAAAGAAATCTTTAAGCGGGTTTTGAGAAAAGAGGAAAACCGGGCCCAGGCCGAGGAGGTTTTGACAAGTGTGAACTTAGATGCTTGTCGAGGAACCTAAAGAGACCTGAGATCGGAAACTTCTTCCGGGGTTGAGCAGGGACAGGTGATCGATCTGCTCGGGGAATACGTCGGCGTGTTTGCATGGTCATACGGGGATATGTCGGGGCTAGACAGGTTCGATAGTAGAGCACGAGAATCCCTCTAGCACCGGATGCTAAGCCGGTAAAACGAGCGAGGAAGATCAAGCGAGAATGGTCTCTACGGGTCAAAGAAGAAATTGAGAAGCTACTGCGGGTAGGATTCATCGAGTCATCGAATATCCGACATGGTTATCCAATATTGTGACCGTCACCAAGGTCGATGGGAAGGTGCGGCTGCTTTGTGTGGATTTCAGAGATACGAACAAGGCCGGCCCAAGGACGATTACCCTTTGCCAAACATAGACATCTGGTGGACTCCTTTGCCAACTACGAAGTCAAATCCTTCGTTGATGGATTTGCGGGATACAACCGAGATCAAGATGGCCGAGGAAGACCAAGAAAAGACGGCCTTCACCACACCGTGGGGAACTTGCTTGTTATACGGTGATGCCATTCGGGCTTAAGAACGCCGGGGCTACTTACGACGGGCGGCGACCGCGCTTTTCATGACATGATCCACAAGGAGATTGAGGTCTACGTAGACGACATGATAATCCACTCCAAAGGCGAGGACGGGCGGCACTTTGTTGACTGCGGAAGTTCTTTGAGAGGCGAGACAACATTCCATGAGACTAAACCTGCTAAATGCACCTTCGGAGTGACAAGGGGACACGTGCTTGGGTATATGGTCACGGAGCGAGGTATCGAAGTTGACCCCCAAAAGATCAAAGCCATTATGGATATGAGGCCACCTCGGACCCAGGACGAAGTCAAGAGCTTTATGGGAAAAGCTGTGATACATTAGCCGTTTCGTCAATCGGTTGACCACTATGTGCGAGCCCATCTTCAAGCTCATGAAGAAGAACGTAGACACAGAATGGACCGAAGAATGCCGGGATGCTTTTGACCGGATCAAGGCATACTTGGTACATCCTCGTACTATTCCCCCACATAGACGAAACCTCTTACGCTCTATCTCACTTTGTCACGATACGGCGGTTGGGGCTATGCTTGCCCGGGAGAAGAAAGACTCTCGGATAGAAACGCCATTTACTTTGTCGGCGGAAGGCTGCGGGGAAGTGAGCTCAATTACTCGGCATGTGAAAAAGACACTGTGCGGGGTGGTTTGGGTAGTCGGCAAGTTGAAGCATTATATGCGAAGCCCACCTGTGAATTTGGTCTCAAGAATGGACCCCATCAAATACATCTTTGATAAGCCTTCCCTCTCGATGCGTCTAGCAAAGTGGTCCTTCTTCTTAGCGAGTACGACATCAACTATGTGACCGAGAAAGGCCATCGAGGTCAAGCGTTGTCGAGACCACTGGCAAACTTTCCCGGTAATGAAGACGAGAGGGCACGAACCCCAATTCCCGAGATGAAGGGATCTTTGCGGTCGAGCCTAAAAACCGATGGCAATTGTTCTTTGACGGAGCCGCTTACAAAAGAGGAAACGGTATCGGGATGCTCTTGGTCGATCGAAAGATGAGCATACACCCATAGCCCTCAAGTTGAACTTCCACGCCACGAACAATGTTGCCGAGTATGAAGCACTGCATTCTTTGGTTTGGAAGGCGCCTTAGAAAGGAATGTCAAGGAGCTAGAAGTTTACGGAGACTCGGCCACGATCATCAACCGGGTTTCCAACAAGTGGAAGGCTGTGGACCACAACTGCGGCGGTATCATGCCCGTATGGAGGAGTTATTTGGACGGTTCGGAGAAGTGACCTTCCACTACTTGCCAAGGGAAAAGAATAGATTCGCGAGATGCCCTAGCTACTCTAGCCTCATTGGTAGAGATCCCCGAGGGAAAAGCCATAAAACCCTTGAGTGGGTAGAAGAGAAGCCCGACCTATACATTTGTGAAGTAGACACGGGACCCGAGCCTATAAAGGAACCACTGGTACAATCAAATTTACCGGTTCCTCAAAGATGGAGAGTCGGATTTCGAGACAAAGAAGGTAGACCAAAAGAAGGTGTCGAGCCAAGAGCTTGCAAGCCACGAAAGGTTGGCCTCCCATTATGTCATTCTAGGAGGCAACCTATACAAGAAGCGATACCAAGGACCACTCCTCTTGTGCGTCACTCAAGAAAAGGCCAAAGAATTGATGGTGAAGTCCACAATGGTCCCTGCGGTCCTCATATGAATGCCGAGCCACGATGCAAGTGATCCTCGAGAATGGGTTACTACTTTGTATTTCCATGGAAAGCGGTGTGTCCAGCACGTCAGGAGCATGCGACAAGTGCCGGCGGTTTGCCAACCTCAACCATCTCCGCCTCATGACACTTGCGCATGACGACTCCTTGGCCGTTTGCAACTTGGGGGTATCGACGTGATAGGGAAAATAGCCCGGCAGAAGCAATGGACATGAATTTGTGCTAGTAGCCATCGACTACTTCACCAAGTGGGTAGAGGCCAAGTCTTACAAGGTCCTCACTTCCGAGAAAAGTGGCCCAATTCATCAAAGAAAACATAATGTGCGAGATATGGGGTGCCCAGCGAGATCATTTAGATAATGGGTCGCACTTTGAAGGGGCTGCGATAGGTTCTTTGTCGAGAATTCAGAATCACTCGCCACAAGTCGTCTCCGTACGGACCTCGGACTAATGGAGCCGTGGAAGGCTGCTAATAAGACGCTCGAACGGATCATCAGAAAAATGGCCACCCGTGGTCGTGATTGGCCCGAAAAGGCACTTGGCACTCTGGGGCTGAACGTCTGTCGAACGGCTACGGGAGAAACTCCTTTTGCCTTAACCTATGGGATGGAAGCGGTATTACCGGTGGAGTTGGAAATCCCGTCATTAAGGGTCCTCCTGGAAAACGGTGTCAATGAAGTAGAATGGTTGCGCAGACGGCATGATGAGTTAGCCACCTTGACGAAAGAAGGCTAAAAGCAATGGAACACACTCGAGCCTACCGGAGGCGGATGGCGGGCGTTTGATAAAAAGGTCAAGGCCGAGAGACATCAAAGAGGGTGACTTAGTTTTGAAAGTGAAGCCCCCTACCCGTAGACAACCCCACAGGAAAATGGGAACCCGTTTGGATCGGCCCTTATGTGGTGCGAGAAGATACTATCGGGAGGAGCCATGAAGCTTGCGGACACAGTACGGCAATCCCTTTGTCCACCCGGCCAGCGGTGATAAGCTCAAAAGATACTATGTCTAAAAAAAAAAAAAAAAAAAAAAAAAGTGCAAAAAGAGTAATACCCCCTAGTGCCGAAAACCCCAAAGAGGGCGGTCTAGGCAAAAGACAGGATTGCACATAAAAAATCTTAGTGCAAAAAGAGTAATGCCCGGCTAAGTGAAAACCCCAAAAAAGGGCGGTCTAGGCAAAAACAGTCCGCACATAAAAAAAAAAAATAGTTCACGGAATGAACTACGAAGACTGAGCCCCTTAGTCTTTCTTGTAAAAGGGGAACGTAGGTACCATATATGGTTCGGTCTAAACAATAAAAAGGACAATCAAGCTTCCATGAAGTGCGTCCTAAATAATAAAGGGTATTTCAGTTTTCATAAAACGGGTCCCAATAAATAAGACATTTGAATTTCCATGAAATGTGTCTCGATTAATTTTTAAGATAATATTTCTTGTTCATTACAAGTTAAAAACTTCTTGATGAGTTCAAGCACGGTCTACCTCTTGACTCTGCTACAAAGATCTAAAATACAATAAAATGCCTAAATAAACTAATGTGTTTGCAAAATGGCAATAAGAGGATCCTAAGAAAAGATCTGTCAGTCGTCATTCGCTGAGTCTTCTTTGGTCTTTTTCCCTTTTCCTCGGCCCCATCGAGTCTTCTTCCTCTTTTTATCTATGATGTCGGTATCCCTCATCCCGACCTCCGGTATCCTCACTGGAGCCTCTACCAAACCCGTGTCAATAAGTGCTCTCTCTACCCGAGCACGAGTCCGCACCTCCTCCCTCTGAGCCTCAGTCAAAGGAGTAACCTCGGACAACCTCTTGTACCGAGCCTTCATGTCTCTGACCAAGTCACCTGACTGGTTATGGCGACTCGCCTTAGCCTCAGTCTCCCTCAGAGTCCTACTCGAGTCACAGTCGGCCCCCAATAAAGCTCGACGTCTCTCCTCCAAGATGACCCGAGTCGCTCCCATCTCCCTCTCGTACCCGAGTCCAAGTAGACAAGGTGGTCAAGATGGTACTCTTCCCGCTCCCGAAGATAGCCCCGGGTGGGAAAGCGCGTATGTCCAAGCCCTCGAAAAGAAAGAGAAGCCGGCTGGATCCCTCATGTCCAATGACACCACCTCCATGGTCGGATGTCCTCCCAATCGCTCAATGGCTCTGTAAAGCCCCGAACCGCCCGAATACCAAGCAGGGAATGTAGAAGGACGACCAGCCAGAACCACGGAACCCTCGCGGCGTAGGACTCTCGAATATCCTCCCGGGTACGCAACCTCCGGTGAGGTATCCACCAACGGATGTCCGAAGTGGATAGCCTAGCCATCGTCGGCTCCCGGCTACTGCGGTCTGTTGCCTCGGTGCACCTCTCCGAGAAATCACCCAAGGGAACCGAGTCGGCAAAGCCCCCGGCAAAGCCCCGAGCCTCTCCTGCGGCCATAAGGTCGCCTGGCCGGACTCCGGATCTCATGAAATGGTCTCCCGAGCCATCCTGTCAATCCCATGAAGTGTCTCTACCAAAACCAGCGGGACAATATCCTTCCCAGCCTTGCAGTCTCTGACCATGTCCAAGAGACCACTATGACAGATCCCCACGGACTCAGCGGTGAACAGAGCAGAAAATACTCAAAGGATAAATGCGTCCATAGCCACCGTGGTCGCAGCCATATCTGGAGACCCAAACCTGCCCGGGATATCAGAAAGGTCAATCCTGTCCGGGGCTACCATCATCCTCTCAGCCTCTCCCAGAGAAATCTGCAGAAAAGATACAAGCTTTGCCGCCACCGGCACGTCTTCGATCAGTGGAATAGATATAGCCTCAATTTCTGGACCCCCAATCAAGGCTCGGAAGTCTTCATGTGTTGGGACAATCTCGTTGTAAGAAAAGCAGTAAACATGTCTCCGGACGTCCCAGAACTTTGCTGCGGCTCTCAAAAGGTCCCAATCGGGCGAGAGATCCCTCAAATGCCATAAAGACTTGATCTTGAAGGAAGAATCAAGCAGCCCCCTATGAGATTGGAAGTTGTGTCTCACCCAAGATTGAAGATCGGACAGAAAACGGTCTCGCTTCCCCCTTTGCAATTTGACGGGCTTCTCCATTGCAAAATGACCAAAGATGGTGTCTTTAAGTCCAAAATGTGCTCTGGGAACAATTGGGACAAGTCTAAGTTGAAAATGAAATGAAATGGCCAAGCCTTGCTTTTATTCAGAAAATAACCAGTTCGTACAAAGCGTGAGCCGCACGGCCTCATTTACCCTTGGACCCCGCACGGCTACATTAGCCATCTGCGAGAAATTCTGCAGCAACCAAGTTGCTGCCCAAGGGAGTTTTCACCCCACTTTTTCAACCAAAACCTGTACAAAAACATATCCAGAAGCCATTCAAGCATTTACATACCATTATAAATCATCTTGGCCCAGTTTCAGCCTCGATTCCAAGCAAAAAATCGCCCCAAGGCTCAGATAATATGCAAATTAAAAAAAGCATGAATTAGAAAAGTAAATAAAGCATAAATACAATGTCTTCGCCCCATCGGCGCCAGAATAATGCAAAAAATAAACAAAGTGTGCATAAATCTTGTCCATTGTTTGTTTTTGTTCCAAATCTTTTCTAGAGACCTCCTAGGCCTCCGATTCTTCCTACTCCTCATCAGTGCTCAGCTCATAAATGCTAGCCTCCCTCATCAAGTCCTCCTGGTCGCTCACGTCAGACAAATGGACATTATCGTGCCGTACTCGGCCTGCTCCCGGAATGTCGGCGTTGGGTCCCCGCCCCGAGGCATGGCACCGGGAAGAGTACTCCGAGGCCGATGAGGTAGACGCCGTGCCCCAGACATGCCGTCTCTTGCGCCCAGGCTCCCGTGCGTCCGCCGCCGCCTTTGAAGCGCGAGCCGCCTTCCTCGAAGGGACCGGCACATGTCCTTCCAGCCCCTATTCCGCCCGATCAGCCTATCATAAGTGCGAGCCGGAACCCGAGAAAAGAAGAGAAAAATCTCGGAAAAATCTCGAAAAACTCGAATTGCAAAAAAGCAAAGAAAGCCGAAAAAGGGAAAGACCCTAAAAGTATACTTACAGTCTTTGTCGGGCGGCAAGGTGTCTTGGGGCTCCCTAGCGTGGGGACAGGTATCCTCAATCTCCTCGGTACTCCATGGACCACATAGGACAGATGCGCGGGAGGGATCGGCGGGTCAAGAGGCTCATCCTCCCCATATCCACGAGTCACCGCCCGGCTTCACTAGCTTCGCGTGGCGTCCTCGCCGTTGCTCCACAAACACGGCGTAGGGGGTATCCATGTCAAAGTACTCCTCGGCGGCCACGCCTTTGCAGTACCTAGCAATCTCGCCCTCGGCCAATCCACGGGCTGCGGCATCCGTCTTTGGAGGATCCTGAGGAGTAATGGCGTCCAATGGAGGGACATGGCCATGCTGCCTCGAGAAACGGTCCCCCAAGTATATGACATTACAAGTCAGCCCAGTGAGCCATCTCCTCTGCCTCGTCGCCTCAATGGCATCTCCCAGCAAGATCTCCGGATACCTGCCCCAAGGGTAGAAGTCCACTCCATCAGGCCCGTCCTTGTTGATGATCGGCTTCACCATTTTGTAGTCGAAGGTGATCCGGGTCTTCCCCGTGAATTTATCCCTCGCATCTCCCCTCCAGCGGACCATAGCAGGGAAGATGGTGATATCGCTCTGTTGGTTCCACGGAAAGAACCTGATCACCTCACAGAACCAGACCTGCATGTTCAAAACATCAAAAAAGAGTCATTTCTCTTTCATAAAAGTCTCAAAGGCAGAAATTGGAAAGAGAAAAGAAAGCGAGACTACCTCAAGGGCAAATGAAAAGCAGTCCATGGAAGCAGCTTTGTTCCGGCTGTACATGTCCAAGGAGAAGTAGAGCTCCACCAATCCGGCCTCTCACCAAGAGACCGTCCCTATCCCATCCACATCCTCCAGGGAGTCGAGAAGGCAAGTCATGGCCAGTGTCCCAGAATTAGCAAAAATGGTGACCGATAGCATCAACCACACAAAAGCTCTAGCCAGCTGTTGGGCGGTCACATCATTAGCAGCAAAGTTCTGCATGCAGTTCTGGACTGCCACCTCGACGTTCCGCATCTCCATACCCAGCCCCTTGGGAATCAGTTCAAATCCAACCAAATTCTGAAACTCCTCGGCAGAAATATGGTCTCTCCAAGTCACGGGCCTCCCGGTGAACTGTAGGCCAGTAATAGCTATGAAATCGGCAGGAGTCACTGTCAGCTCTCCCCAGCTCAGATGAAAGCTATGAGTAGAGTCCCACCAGAACTCAGAAAGGGCCTGGATCAAGCCCTTGCTCTTAGAGGTGATATGAACACCCATGCCGATAGCCTCGACGAACGAATCCAGGCCGGTAGCCCTCACCAAATCCTTGGGGTTCACCCCATTCTTCTCGAAATCCGGCATCCTCTGCCAAAGCTTGACTGCAATATCTGATGGTCCTCTAGACTTGTTCTCCTGTAGACAAGCACAGCAAAAAGAAATGTGTCAGTCCTTCATCTCATTTCAAAAGCATGCATATATTCACAAAAGTGCACATATTTTCAAAAGAAAATCATTCACAAAAGTCTTTCTATCATCATTTGCATGAAAAAAAAACAACACGTCTTTCATCACTTGAAACGCGTCAAGTCCCATTGCTTTCCTAAAGCACAAAATCACAATTTTCACAATTTTTTGCACATAAACATTATTCTTTCAAAAATGGCATGCATGAATCCTTTTCATCTTCCAAAAATCTTGATAATCAAAATTTTGACTTAGTTCTAGCACATGCAAGAACTCCGTCTCATTTTAGACAATTATTTTTGAGAAAAAAGTGGGTCATTCCCATTATTTTTGTCAAACAAATTGCACATTGCATATTCTTAGCCTCATAGGTTCATCATCAATATCTCAAAGTCATTCAAAAATCCTAGGAAAATCCTAGAAAATTCCTAAAATTCGGGTCAAGCCCTAAATCAATCAAAATTCAATCAAAATCGACGGAATTGAGCCAAATAAGAACGCTTACCCCAACCGGACGCGGGTTCGTCGATTTATGCTCTCTTCTCCCCGGGTAAAGCTCCGATGGAGGCGTAAGAAAGTCATACTTTCTTTCCGTTCGAACGAGTTCCTTCCTCCTCCTCCGAGCGGCCGCCGAGATGTTTCTTCTTGCTTGCCTCGGTATAGGATTGCCCTCCGGATCCATTCCAATCAAAAGGAAGCAAGGGGATTGAAAGAATTTCGAAATTCTCTTCCTCTCTTCTAACTCTCTCTGCATTCTTGGGCGGCAACACAATGCCAATGGCCCGTTCAAATCTGATTTTAAATAATCTGGAAAAAACAGGTCTCTAGCCGTACGGCTTCTTTTTCTCCATCTCATGCCGGGCGGCCTCATTCGCTCTGAGCAGAAATTACAATCCTGCCCCTGGACCTCCCACTTGGGCATGCAATTCCCGTTATCTTTTAACCAAGATAACATCTTTTTCAGAAGATATCCCTTATCTCTTAAGAAATTAAGCTTTCTTCCCATTCGCCTCTGTTAATTCCGTTATAACGGGATAACGCTAGGTGACAACCTCCGAATTGTCAAAACTCTAAACTTAAGCTACCTCTATCCCGAATAGTGACGTATGCTCAAGTTCCTCCTAACTTAAGCTACCTCTATCCCGAATAGTGACGTACGCTCAAGTTATCCTAACTTAAGCTACCTCTATCCCGAATAGTGACGTATGCTCAAGTTCCTCTAAACTTAAGCTACCTCTATCCCGGATAGTGACGTATGCTCGAGTTCTTCTTAACTTAAGATACCTCTATCACGAATAGTGAAGTATACTTAAGTTCTTCTAGCTTTAGCTACCTCAATCTCTGTCAAAAAGAGATAGCACCGTAAGCTTTAGTCTTCGTTATTTCCGTCATAAAGAAATAACGTCATCCAGCTTTAGCTACCTCTATCTTCTCGATAGTGACGTAAGCTCTAGTTTCCTCAGGTGACAGCCTCCATTAATTGTCAAAACCCTCAAGGATCCTAGACATCGTTCCTAACTATCTAGTGATGCTTGAACTACGATCAAGGCTTGATTCCTCCGGGATACGTAGGTAGCCTTTTATAAAAGGTCCAGCCATCCGACCACTTTGGTCACCCTGTTCCTCCGTCACTCCTCAGTGATGAAGTAGTCCCTCATAAGAGACTTTGTTATCCGACCACCTCGGTCACTTCTAGCATATCCCCAGTAGGATCAATTGCTTGACCTCCTAGGTCATTTTCTCTTCTATTTCCCCAGCAAGAGACCAGTTTCTCTTCTCCATTCCCCAGCGGATCTATTCCGAACTACGGCCTGGCTTGATTCCTCCGGGATACGTAGGTAGCCTTCCAGAGGTTCAGCCACTCGACCACTTCGGTCTCTCAATCCGTCTCGGCATTCGCCAGATCGAATCCTTTTCTATCGACAACCCCACTCGCCTTGCAAGTGACGTTGCCGAGGGGCTTCTGTAAGTACCCAAATCTGGCTCATGCCTTCCGGTTAAATTTCCCGGCAATTTCGGTAAGTTTCCCGGTAATTCCCCGGACCATCCTAGTGTTCCGAAAATATTCCGGAACAGTTCCAAATTAAATTAAGGGCTGAAAGGGAGCCTTCCTAATTAAGAAACACGTTTTTCTTAATTAGGAAGAGGTTTCTAGAATTTGCCACCTTGCATGGTTCTAGAAATGCTGAGTCATTGTGGATAATGCCGCACGGCTGCATTAGCTCGCGGTCCCTGGCCGCACGGCTTCATTAGCCTTATCCAGACTGCCTATAAATAGAGCCCTCCTCTACCCATTTCAAACACACAAAAACAAACAAAGAGGCATCAATTACTCATATTACGAAGAAATACTCCCAAGAAGCTGCTGGAAGTCCAAGAAGGTGAAGAAGAAGGCCAAGAAGCTACCTCCCTCCTCCTTGAAGATCCAAGATCAACCTCTCCTCCTAGCTCCATCCAAAGAAGAAGGAAGCCATTGGTAACCTCGCACGCCCTAACCTCGCATCCTAATTGCTTTATAAATTGCTCATTGCATTGCCTTTATATTGCTTGGGACTTGGTAGATTAAAGATCATATCTTTATATTCCCCCTTCCCCTTTTGCATGCATTAGACATCATTTGTCATAAAAATGTAGTCTTTCCCCATAAAGGTGCATCCTTTGCACCTAAAACCCCCCATTTTCCAATAAAAATGTCATTTTTATGCATCCTTTGCATATAATAATCAAATCTTTTCAACCAAAATGCATCCTTTGCATTCAAAATCCCTTTTCCAAGCATCATTTGCTTTAAAGATCATGTCTTTACCATAAACTAGCATCATATGCTTTTCAAAATGCAATCTTTATGCATCATTTGCATAATGAATGCCAATTTCTTCATAAAAATGCATCATTTGCATAAAAATCATATCTTTATGCATCATTTGCAATAAAGATCATTTCTTTGAATCAAATGCATCATTTGCAACCCAAAAATGTCATCTTTTCATTAAAGTGTCATTTTTATCATGCATCTCCCCCATTCCTCCATTAGCAACCTAGGAACGGACCGGTGTAAAAGATCCTATCTTTACATCGTTCCTTCCATAAAGGTTTCGTAATCTCTTTAGAAAAGGGACACCTTTGAACCCTATATCTCCGATTATCACTTAAGATGAGTATGAAGCATCTATACGAGCTCGACCATCTTAAAGTGTAGGATTGATGGGCTAAGGACCCTCCTTTTCTAAAGAACCTCATCTTTGACTACAAAGAGAGTCATTCTCTCGATCACGCAAGTCCCAAGGTCCAAAAAATGCGATGATCACAAGTCCAAGATGAGGGCGGGATCATAATCCCGAATACATAAAATCCAAGAAATCCCGAGCGACAACCAACAAATGGTTTGTACGTCCGGAAGACGACTTGGGACATTCCCTCCTTATCATCAAACACATGCACACAAGAAAGCACGCAAGCAAGCACGATTAATGGGATCTTGGGAGACTTGCTCCGGCAAGGCACCTCGGGTGAATGACGATCCGTTCTTCCCAAGGGGTAACTTAACCTCCGAACCCATAAAACCTTTTTTTCAAAGTTTTGAGGTAATCAAAATGGCGTGGCGACTCCGTTTTTTCAAATTAAACCGGATGTCTTCAAACCCGCGTGAATTTCCAAAACAAACACAAAAATTTTGGGCACACATTCACAGCCCATACCTGCGAAAGGTAAAAATCAAATCAATTAAGTGCGAAAAAAAAAAGATACGTGCTTAAATGAAAAGGGAAAGCAAAAAAGAAAGCTTATACCTCCAGAGAAAACTCGAAGCAGTATAAGGAGCTCACAGCCTTCCGGCTGTATCTATCAAGAGCAAAGTAAAGCTCTGCCAGCCCGGCCTCTCCCCAAGAGACATCTCCAGCCATCTCCACATCCTCCAAACTCCTCAGCAAAGCAAACACCGCCGTCCCCTCGGCGTGTCCAAAAAGAGTGCTCGAAAAAGCAAACCATAAAAAGGCCCTAGCAATGCGCTCGGCGCCTATCCTCTCAAATCCCCGACCTCGTAGCTCACGATGATCTCCACAATCTTCCCATAAACCACGGCGTACTCCATCCTCATCCCCTTTTTGGGAATGGGAGTAAAGCCCAGAAGAGCCTGCAGGTCCACATCGCTGTAGCCGTCCCGCCACTCAATGCTGCGTCCATTAAAGGACAGACCCGTGATCGCAGCATAGTCGGAAGGCGTAACCGTAGCCTCGCCCCAGAAGAAGTGAAACGTGTGGGTCGCATCCCACCAATGCTGCGCCAAAGCAAACATCAGGCCCTTGCTCTTAGGGAACTTAACCAACCCCCTCAAGCACTCAATGAACTCCCAAAGCCCGGTCTCAACGACAATCTGTCTCGGACTCATCAAAGCTCCTCGGCCCGCATTCGAAAGCCGGTCCCACAGGTCAACTACAGACTCCACTGATCCTCGAGTCTTCATCTTATTCAACTGCTCCGTCACGTAGTTGTTTCCACCCTGCAATAAAACAAAAAAAAGAAAATGTCAAAAAAAATTTGCATTTGCATTTGCACACAAAAAAAAAAAAAAAAAAAAAAAAAGAAAGCATATACATGCATCACGCAACACAAAGTTTTGAAGAAAATTCGGCAGCATAACGGCATGCAATGAACCTAGCCCCATTTTTCTCAAAAAAAAAAAGAGACAGTTTTCAGCAAGTCCCAATTCATTCATAAAAAAAAAAAATTCAACGGAAGTAAAAACTCCGTCCCATTTTCAAAAAAAAAATGCATACATGCATATCATCCATCATCCCAAAAGATCCTACATTCATACATTCATACAAGGAGTCGACGGAAGTAAAAACTCTGTCCCATTTTCATAGAATAACATGCATACATTCATTCAACGGGAGGAAAAATCCGTTCCGTCTTTCAAAAAAAAAAAATCATCATACTTCTTTACAAAAAAAAGAGAGCATGCACACATTCATATCAACATTGCAAGAATCCTACATTGCAACAAAAGAAGTCCGTCCCAAATTCGAGAAATTGTTCATCATAGTCTCATATTTCAAAAAAAAAAAATGGCGAAAATGCCAATTCTTTTCCCAAGCAAAATGTACATTTTGAGTTACCCATATACTCATTACAACATGCAAAGCATCAAAATCAAGATTCAAAGCCAAGAACAATTTTTTTTTATTTTCCTCATAATTTTCGAAAAAAAAAAGGAAAAATCACCCAAAAATCAATTTCAAGCAAAAATCGACAAAGGGAATGAAAAGATTCGAAGTATACCGTTCGGAGACTCGGATCAGTGGCCCAATGTTGCCAAGCATCGGGGTATGGTTCCTCCGCAATCGATTGCGAAAGAGTATAATGTCTCCTCATTCGAACGAGCTCCAATCGTCTCTCCGCGACCGGACCACGTCCTTGGCCTTGAAAAGCACCTCCCGCGTGTTCCATTGCTTGAAAATCGAAGAAAAACGGAAGAATTTTGGAGCTTTTTGGACAACAATGGCAGTTTTCTTCTTCTCCCTCGTCTCTCTCTCGTAAAAGTTGTAAATGGGGAAGAGGGAACTGAAAAGGGCGTTGACCCTCATTTAAAACCCTCTGGACTTCGATCTCCTCCGCGCGGATAGGGTTGTAAGGGTCAAAATGACCCTTTTGCCCTTTAAAAATCCAGAACTCTGCAATTTGATCCTAGACTTAACAGAGTTAACCCAAGTTAACCAAAGTCGACCCCCTTTCAAGGAAATCATCCCCGACAGTCAAACGTAAGACCGATTTCCCCGAGAAAGATAACGGAATCCCGTTTCTTTCATCAAAATCACTCCCCGGCAGTAAAATGTAAGACCGATAACGAGATCCCGTATTTTTCATCAAAATCATCACCGGCAGTAAAACGTAAGACCGATTTCTCCGAGAAAGATAACGAGATCTCGTATCTTTCATCAAAATCATCACCGGCAGTCAGACGTAAGACCGATTTCCCTGAGAAAGATAACGGAATCCCGTATCTTTCATCAAAATCATCAACGGCAGTCAAACGTAAGACCGATTTCCCCGAGAAAGATAACGGAATCCCGTTTCTTTCATCAAAATCACTCCCCGGCAGTCAGACGTAAGACCGATTTCCCCAAGAAAGATAACGGAATCCCGTATCTTTCATCAAAATCATCAACGGCAGTCAAACGTAAGACCGATTTCCCCGAGAAAGATAACGGAATCCCGTTTCTTTCATCAAAATCACTCCCCGGCAGTAAAACGTAAGACTGATAACGAGATCCCGTATCTTTCATCAAAATCATCACCGGCAGTAAAACGTAAGACCGATTTCTCCGAGAAAGATAACGAGATCCCGTATCTTTCATCAAAATCATCACCGGCAGTCAAACGTAAGACCGATTTCCCCGAGAAAGATAACGGAATCCCGTTTCTTTCATCAAAATCACTCCCCGACAGTCAGACGTAAGACCGATTTCCCCGAGAAAGATAACGGAATCCCGTATCTTTCATCAAAATCATCAACGGCAGTCAAACGTAAGACCGATTTAGTGGGGCCTCCCCAACCTCGGGACCTATAAACTCGTGCCCCGATGGTAGGGTCCCCAACCCGACCCGACTTAGAAGAAACCCTTTTTCAAAAATCATTTCAAACCAAATGATGTTTTAATAAAATTTTGACATGCCTGCTCTAAATAAAATGTTTAAGAAACCGGTTCAAGATATTAACTTGCCTTCATTCATTTCACAACAAAAGAAAGGCTTTACTATCACATTTACAACCATACCACATTAATTTACAAACCATAACTTGAAAACATTTATAAAAGTTATTTACAACTTTCCCCAAAAGAATATATCAACCAACCTAACCCTCCTAGCAAAACGTACCCTGACAACCAAAAGACGAGCCAACTGTGCCCCGGCCTCACCGGTCCTGACCTCCTGTCTCAGCGGGATCTAAAAAAAATTTAAAGGGAGACGGGGTGAGAAAGAATCTCAGTAAGCTATTATGTATGCAGCAAGATGCCAAATAGATGCAACACGTAAACAAGTTGTTCAACATCATATTTAGCACAGATTAACACATTACGTTACCTAATCTTACCTTTTTCCCGTCTGAATAAGCAGTCGTACTTTCTCGGAATGAAATCCATTTTCTTGTGAACGGCTTAAGCCTATTCACGCCTTACAAGACCCATTTTCCAGGGAACCATGTAAGGTATCAGTATCCTATGAACTGCTTAGGCATATTCATAGTAACTGAGCCCCAAACTGTGGCCGCAGTGGGGTGGAAATGGACACAGGTATAATGAAATCCGAGCACCTTATGTTACAACTTCTCATAAGTGGTCGTGTTCCATTATACCCCCGAAATATCAGCTGATATTGAACACATTCACATTCACATTCAAGCACGTAACAGTTACTTGAAATTAAATCCACACATAGGGATAACAACATATAACATGGTATGATTACTCATGTTCAATCTCCAAATAGTGTCACATATCTATATACACTATTGAGTTACCATAATCAAATAATAACACGTATGCTCATGATCAAACAAATGATGTCGTGCAACAATTATTTCACGCACCATTTTAACATCTAATCATTCCAAAGTAATCACGTAGGAGTATAACAATATACAACTAACTCTACGCGTTCACCATATCCCATTTCATGACTTCCTTTTTAATTTCCATAATCAAATACCAAGTTTCTATAAACTTTGGCTCTTAAACAATAATGACTTTCAACCCGGTTCCACGTGGTATTTAGACTACTCCCCCAATTTCATCTTTACTACGTGAGACCTCATTATATAGCTAAGGTATTCTAATTCATCTTACGCTGCAAAGGTTCAATCATTTTCTAAGTTGCATATAATTCTAAGCTTTACAAGTTAATTCATTTTTTCTGGTGCAGGGCACGACTCGTGCCATATGGCACGACTCGTGCCTTTTTCCCACAAGCTACTCAGAACGACTTGGGCTATTCTTCACGACTCGTGCTCACGAGTGGCACAAGGGCACGACTCGTGCTCCTTGGCACGACTCGTGCCAAGACCAAAATCAGACACCAGATCGCAGACACCAGTAACTGTTCCCACCAAGTCCCATTTTCTCACCTTACTCTGTTTTTCCAAGACCAATAACACTCCCAATCCGACCAAAACTAGTTCATATACCAATTTTAACATATCAACACAATCAAATCATGCCATAGAACATCTATACACCCTCTAACATACCACTAATGCACTATTCCATTACCCTTTTTCAAGTTCTTCTCCCAAACCTTCTCTAACCACTTCCAAGCCAAGCAATTTAGAAAAATCAGTTCCAAAGATAGTTTATAACACAATTTCACTTGAATTAAATTCATATGCTCAACATAGAAAGGAAGGCCATAATAACTTACTTGGAAAAATATGAAAAGAACAAGAAGTTTTCTTCGGATAGATGAATACTCCTCGCCGCCGTGATCAATAATCCGCAATCAAACTTGGAAACGGAGCAAGGATGAATTTACTAGAATTTTGAGAAGGGTTTAGGGTTTGGAAAGAGTCTTGGCTGGAGGAAGAAGATGAAGAAGGAAGAAGGTGATGGAAGAAGAGATTAGGATGAGGGTTTTTATTTATAAAAGGATAAATATCAACATTTTCCTCAAAGGTCCTCCAAGACTCATCTTCTACAACTAAATCCCTAAACTTTAATTACTCTTAAGCCCTTCTCTACTTTATACTTCATTTTCATTTAAAAATCTAATTAAAACATCCTTCCCACCTTGAATCTCACATGGATCAATTAAACATGATATTATCAAAGGAATTATAACCTTCAAAACACATAAGTCATGGAATAAATAAATAACATAATCATATACTAATTTAAAGATCATGCAATTAGTAGAAGAAAATGAAGTGCAACCCCCATTCCCACGTGCTCCACGTGTCCTAAACAGTGCCTAGAGTTGGGGTCGTGACACTCACTCCCCCTTAAACCAAATTCGTCCCGAATTTTACTTTCACTTACCGGAATGATCGAACAAGCTAGGGTACTTCTCTCTCATTTCTGATTCCAATTCCCACGTAGCTTCCTCTATCGTGTGATTCTTCCATAAAACCTTAACCACGGGAATTCTCTTGGTACGCAACTCCTTAACTTGTCGCTCCAAAATTCTCAATGGAACTTCAACATAGGTCATATCCGCTCTAACATCCTCGGGAGGTGAACTCAATAAATGCGAAGGGTCATAACAATACTTCCGTAGCATGGACACATGAAATACGTCATGAAGTGAAGAATAAGATGGAGGGAGAGCCAAACGGTATGCTAACTCGCCCACCCTCTCTAGAATTTCAAACGGACCAATGAATCTCGGTGCCAACTTCCCTTTGTTCCCAAACCTTTTGATACCCGTTCTTGGCGAAATCTTCAAAAATACGAAGTCTCCCACCTGAAATGATAATTCCCTTCTTCTCGTATCCGCATAACTCTTCTGTCGACTTTGAGCTGTCTTTAGCCTATCTCGAATCACTTTTATCTTCTCGGTTGAATCTCTCACCAAGTCCGGACCCCAAAGTCTTGCCTCGCCAACTTCATCCCAACAGATTGGAGACCGACATTTCCTTCCGTACAA
The DNA here is from genome assembly GCA_022495995.1 of Adenophora triphylla var. japonica. NCBI lineage: Eukaryota > Viridiplantae > Streptophyta > Magnoliopsida > Asterales > Campanulaceae > Adenophora > Adenophora triphylla. Next base: position 202,460 of record JAFEMH010001864.1, on the reverse strand, counting down.
AGCCTCATAAGGTGCCATCTCTATACTGGACTGATAACTGTTATTGTAGGCGAACTCCACAAGAGGTAGATGATCTTCCCAAGATGCTTGAAAATCCATAACACATGCTCGAAGCATATCCTCGAGGATCTGAATCGTTCTCTCCGTCTGTCCATCGGTCTGAGGGTGAAAAGCGGTACTGAAACTCAACTTTGACCCCAATGCTTCATGCAATGCTCTCCAAAACCGGGAGGTAAATCGTGGATCTCTATCCGACACAATGGTAACCGGTACTCCATGTAATCTCACTATCTCTCGGATGTACAACTGAGCCAACTTCTCTAAGGAATACTTGATTGACACAGGTAGGAAATGTGCAGACTTAGTTAACCGATCTACGATCACCCATATCGCGTCCATCTTCTTAGGTGTAGGAGGCAATCCCGTAACAAAATCCATCGAAATGCCTTCCCATTTCCACTCCGGAATTTCCAATGGTTGTAGCAATCCCGCCGGTCGTTGATGCTCCGCTTTAATTTGTTGACACGTTAAACACTTGGATACAAACTCGGCAATTTCCTTTTTCATTCCATTCCACCAATATCCTCTCTTTAGATCTTGATACATTTTTGTGCTCCCGGGGTGAACGGCAAACTTGGATTTGTGACCCTCTTCTAACACTTGTCTTTTAATCTCCGGAGACGAAGGAACACAAATTCGACCCCTGAAAGTTAAAATCCCCTCTTTATTCACTGAAAATTCACTTGCTTTTCCATCTTGCAACTTTTCTCGGATTTTCTTCAATTCCTCATCCTTCTGTTGAGCTTCCAAAAGATCCCTGTAAAGAGTTGGAACAGCTCTCACATTCGCAAACAACATATGACTCTTCACTTCTCGCGATCTCAAAAATGAGAGATGGGCCTTACGGCTAATAGCGTCTGCTACTACATTCGCTTTCCCCGGGTGATACGAGATGGTACAATCATAATCCTTCAGGAGCTCCAACCATCGCCTCTGTCTGTTGTTGAGCTCCTTCTGGGTAAATAAGTACTTCAAACTTTTATGATCCGTAAATATCTCAAATTTAGCTCCATATAAATAATGTTTCCACTTGTGTAAGGCAAATACAATAGCTGCTAGCTCCATGTCGTGAGTGGGATAATTTTGCTCTGCTGGTGATAGTTTTCGTGAAGCATACGCAATGACCTTTCCCCTTTGCATCAAAACACACCCCAATCCCTCTTTAGAAGCATCACTATAAATGACAAAATCCTCGCATCCATCTGGCAAGGTAAGGATCGGAGCCGAAGTCAATCTCCTCTTTAATTCATTAAAACTAGCCTCACACTTCTCATCCCACACAAAAGGAACCTCCTTCCTAGTCAAACGAGTCAATGGCGTTGCAATCCGTGAAAAGCCCTCAATAAACCTCCGATAATATCCCGCTAGGCCAAGGAAACTGCGAACCTCTGTCACTGTAGACGGCTGCTTCCAGTTGACTATTGCCTCAATCTTCGCAGGATCTACGGTAATTCCATCACGTGATACCACATGGCCAAGAAAAGAAATCCTCTCAAGCCAAAACTCACATTTGTTGAATTTAGCAAACAATTGTTTCTCCCGAAGCAAGGACAAGACGATTCTCAAATGCTCCTCATGCTCCTCCCGTGATTTAGAGTATACCAAAATGTCATCGATGAAAACCACCACAAAATTATCAAGATAAGGTTTGAAGATTCGATTCATCAAGTCCATAAACACAGCTGGGGCGTTTGTCAATCCAAAAGGCATCACAAGAAATTCATAGTGTCCATACCTCGTTCTGAATGCAGTTTTAGGGATATCCTCCGCTCTAATCTTCAACTGGTGATAACCACTACGCAAATCCAACTTGGAGTAGATAACCGAACCTTGTAGTTGATCAAAAAGGTCATCAATGTGTAGCAACGGATATTTGTTCTTAACAGTGGCTTGGTTCAACAACCTGTAATCAATACACAATCGTAGCGTACCATCCTTCTTTCTAACAAATAATACTGGCGCTCCCCAAGGTGATACACTAGGACGAATGAAACCCCGATCAAGAAGTTCTTGCAAGCTTGTACTTTCAATTCTTTAAGTTCATTGGAGCCATTCTATACGGAGCCTTAGAAATGGGTGAGGTACTGTACAAGATCAATACAAAATTCTATTTCGCTAGCAGGAGGCATAGCATATTCAGTTGAAAACACGTCACTGAATTCATTCACAATAGGTACTTGGGACAGCTCGGGGGATTTCTTACGAACATCGACCGCATAAGCCAAATAACCCTCACACCCCTTTGACAACAACTTCCTAGCTTTCAATGCAGATATCACATTTATGCCAAACAATGATTTATCAGCGTCAAAGACAAATACAGGCACATTAGGCATAGAAAAGGTGACGCGCTTCTTGCGACAATCCACCAAGGCATGACAATTGCTTAACCAATCCATGCCTAAGATAACATCAAAGTCCCGGATTGGTAACTCTACCAAATCCACGGGCAACACATGACCACATATAAGCACCTCACAATCATGATAGACCAAAGAAGACTCGAGGCACTCTCCAATAGGAGTAGACACCTCTAACAGATAAGGCAACATCTTGAGCATTTTATGCAGTGTGAATGCAAAATGAGATGCAACATACGAATGAGACGATCCAGGGTCGATAAGAATACGAGCCCTGACCCCCGAGACAGGGACTATACCTCTAATGACCGCTGACGGATCTACCTCGCCACGTCCTAGGGCAAACACCCTACCCGGAACTCTCTCCTTAGGTTTTCCTTCGACATCCCTCTTAACACCACTCCTTGGCGGAACCCCCTGCGGTCTGCCACCCGCAGCCTGACTTCGGATAAACTTTGGACAGTCTCTTCGGTAGTGTCCCATCTCGCCGCAACTAATACACTTCCCTTGTTTCGCCCAACAATTCTCTTCCGAATGACCACCCCTCTTACACCAATTACACACAGTACCAACTTTGCTAGGTGCTGGACGAACAGAACCACTAACACTTCCTCCTTTAGCCCCTCCAGGAGTAGTAGTCTTTGGTTGACTCCGCTGCTGACTTGAACCTTGACCTGAGAACTTGGATTTGAATCCACCACCTTCATGCTTGCCCCGGTGCTCCTCAATGTCATTCTCTATTCTATAAGCCATATTTACCGCCGCTTGATAAGTAGGAAAGTCATGGGTCAACAATTGCTTTCTGAACTCTAATCTCAATCCCTTCACAAACCGATAAACTCTCCTTTGCTCATCCGGTACAAGATGAGGGCAGTACCTTGCCAATTCAGTGAACTTTGATGAATACTGAGCCAAGGTCATTGTTCCTTGTTCCAGCTTCAGAAATTCCGCTTCTTTCTTATCCCTCGTCACCATTGGTATAAAATGCTCCCTGAAACTCCGAGTGAAATTATTCCATGTCTGTGGAGTATGCTCTCTTTCCCAACTCCCCCTGAGTATTTGCCACCAATGCTCGGCTGGCCCTTCCAACTTGAACACGGCACATCGAACCTTCTCCTCATCTGAGCTTCCCATTGCCACAAAGATCTTTTCCATCGCTTCCAACCATCTTTTTGCCTTAGCTGTATCCGGATCTCCATTGTAGCTAGGTGGAGCCAACTTAACAAACTTTTCCAATCCGTGCGCTTGTCGCCCTTCTTGTTGTTGTTGCTGACCTTGGCCTTGAGCTGCCATACCCTGAATAAAAGACCGGAACAAGTTCATCAAATCCACATTTGGATCCCCTCCAGATCCCCCTGCTTCTGGATCTCCTTCCACCCTTTGTTGTCCTTTACCAGTATCAGCCATCACACAATTTCCCTGCATCAAACACTCGACGTCAGACATCACACTCCCCCTTAGACTCGACTTCTACCCTTGACATCTAACCTTAGCTCTGATACCAACTGTGGGGCCTCCCCAACCTCGGGACCTATAAACTCGTGCCCCGATGGTAGGGTCCCCAACCCGACCCGACTTAGAAGAAACCCTTTTTCAAAAATCATTTCAAACCAAATGATGTTTTAATAAAATTTTGACATGCCTGCTCTAAATAAAATGTTTAAGAAACCGGTTCAAGATATTAACTTGCCTTCATTCATTTCACAACAAAAGAAAGGCTTTACTATCACATTTACAACCATACCACATTAATATACAAACCATAACTTGAAAACATTTATAAAAGTTATTTACAACTTTCCCCAAAAGAATATATCAACCAACCTAACCCTCCTAGCAAAACGTACCCTGACAACCAAAAGACGAGCCAACTGTGCCCCGGCCTCACCGGTCCTGACCTCCTGTCTCAGCGGGATCTAAAAAAAATTAAAGGGAGACGGGGTGAGAAAGAATCTCAGTAAGCTATTATGTATGCAGCAAGATGCCAAATAGATGCAACACGTAAACAAGTTGTTCAACATCATATTTAGCACAGATTAACACATTACGTTACCTGATCTTACCTTTTTCCCATCTGAATAAGCAGTCGTACTTTCTCAGAATGAAATCCATTTTCTTGTGAACGGCTTAAGCCTATTCACGCCTTACAAGACCCATTTTCCAGGGAACCATGTAAGGTATCAGTATCCTATGAACTGCTTAGGCATATTCATAGTAACTGAGCCCCAAACTGTGGCCGCAGTGGGGTGGAAACGGACACAGGTATAATGAAATCCGAGCACCTTATGTTACAACTTCTCATAAGTGGTCGTGTTCCATTATACCCCCGAAATATCAGCTGATATTGAACACATTCACATTCACATTCAAGCACGTAACAGTTACTTGAAATTAAATCCACACATAGGGATAACAACATATAACATGGTATGATTACTCATGTTCAATCTCCAAATAGTGTCACATATCTATATACACTATTGAGTTACCATAATCAAATAATAACACGTATGCTCATGATCAAACAAATGATGTCGTGCAACAATTATTTCACGCACCATTTTAACATCTAATCATTCCAAAGTAATCACGTAGGAGTATAACAATATACAACTAACTCTACGCGTTCACCCTATCCCATTTCATTACTTCCTTTTTAATTTCCATAATCAAATACCAAGTTTCTATAAACTTTGGCTCTTAAACAATAATGACTTTCAACCCGGTTCCACGTGGTATTTAGACTACTCCCCCAATTTCATCTTTACTACGTGAGACCTCATTATATAGCTAAGGTATTCTAATTCATCTTACGCTGCAAAGGTTCAATCATTTTCTAAGTTGCATATAATTCTAAGCTTTACAAGTTAATTCATTTTTTCTGGTGCAGGGCACGACTCGTGCCATATGGCACGACTCGTGCCTTTTTCCCACAAGCTACTCAGAACGACTTGGGCTATTCTTCACGACTCGTGCTCACGAGTGGCACAAGGGCACGACTCGTGCTCCTTGGCACGACTCGTGCCAAGACCAAAATCAGACACCGGATCGCGGACACGATGCTTGTTCCCACCAAGTCCCATTTTCTCACCTTACTCTGTTTTTCCAAGACCAATAACACTCCCAATCCGACCAAAACTAGTTCATATACCAATTTTAACATATCAACACAATCAAATCATGCCATAGAACATCTATACACCCTCTAACATACCACTAATGCACTATTCCATTACCCTTTTCCAAGTTCTTCTCCCAAACCTTCTCTAACCACTTCCAAGCCAAGAAATTTAGAAAATTCAGTTCCAAAGATAGTTTATAACACAATTTCACTTGAATTAAATTCATATGCTCAACATAGAAAGGAAGGCCATAATAACTTACTTGGAAAAATATGAAAAGAACAAGAAGTTTTCTTCGGATAGATGAATACTCCTCGCCGCCGTGATCAATAATCCGCAATCAAACTTGGAAACGGAGCAAGGATGAATTTACTAGAATTTTGAGAAGGGTTTAGGGTTTGGAAAGAGTCTTGGCTGGAGGAAGAAGATGAAGAAGGAAGAAGGTGATGGAAGAAGAGATTAGGATGAGGGTTTTTATTTATAAAAGGATAAATATCAACATTTTCCTCAAAGGTCCTCCAAGACTCATCTTCTACAACTAAATCCCTAAACTTTAATTACTCTTAAGCCCTTCTCTACTTTATACTTCATTTTCATTTAAAAAAATCTAATTAAAACATCCTTCCCACCTTGAATCTCACATGGATCAAATAAACATGATATTATCAAAGGAATTATAACCTTCAAAACACATAAGTCATGGAATAAATAAATAACATAATCATATACTAATTTAAAGATCATGCAATGAGTAGAAGAAAATGAAGTGCAACCCCCATTCCCACGTGCTCCACGTGTCCTAAACAGTGCCTAGAGTTGGGGTCGTGACAGATTTCCCCGAGAAAGATAACGGAATCCCGTTTCTTTCATCAAAATCACTCCCCGGCAGTAAAACGTAAGACCGATAACGAGATCCCGTATCTTTCATCAAAATCATCACCGACAGTAAAACATAAGACCGATTTCTCCGAGAAAGATAACGAGATCCCGTATCTTTCATCAAAATCATCACCGGCAGTCAAACGTAAGACCGATTTCCCCGAGAAAGATAACGGAATCCCGTTTCTTTCATCAATATCACTCCCCGGCAGTCAGACGTAAGACCGATTTCCCCGAGAAAGATAACGGAATCCCGTATCTTTCATCAAAATCATCAACGGCAGTCAAACGTAAGACCGATTTTCCCGAGAAAGATAACGGAATCCCGTTTCTTTCATCAAAATTACTCCCCGGCAGTAAAACGTAAGACCGATAACGAGATCCCGTATCTTTCATCAAAATCATCACCGGCAGTAAAACGTAAGACCGATTTCTCCGAGAAAGATAACGAGATCCCGTATCTTTCATCAAAATCATCAACGGCAGTCAAACGTAAGACCGATTTCCCCGAGAAAGATAACGGAATCCCGTTTCTTTCATCAAAATCACTCCCCGGCAGTCAAACGTAAGACCGATTTCCCCGAGAAAGATAACGGAATCCCGTTTCTTTCATCAAATTCACTCCCCGACAGTCAAACGTAAGTTCGATCTTCCCGAGAAAGATAACGGAATCCCGTTTCTTTCATCAAAATCACTCCCCGGCAGTCAAACGTAAGACCGATTTCCCCGAGAAAGATAACGGAATCCCGTTTCTTTCATCAAAATGACTCCCCGGCAGTCAAACGTAAGTCTGATCTCCCCGAGAAAGATAACGAGATCCCGTATCTTTCATCAAAATCATTCCCCGGCAGTCAAACGTAAGTCCGATCTTCCCGAGAAAGATAACGGGATCCCGTATCTTTCATCAAAATCATTCCCGGCAGTAAAACGTAAGACCGATTTCCCCGACGAATACGTCTGATTTTTCCCCAGCAAAGGCTAACAAAATCCCCAGCAAAGTTAACGGAATCTCAAAAGCCAATGGAATCTCGAGTAGATCTCGAACTACGAAAGGGCTTGATTCCCACTAGGAATACGTAGGTAGCCTATCATTAGGTCCAGCCACTCGACCAAAACGGTCACCCTCTCCTTCGGCAGCAGACAAAGTCCACCGAAAGGCCATTTCAAATCAAGGTTCGAGGTACCTAAAATGCCATCTTCAAGGTTCGAGGCACCTAAAACGCCATCATCAAGGTTCGAGGAACCTAAAACGCCATCATCAAGGTTCGAGGCACCTAAAACGCCATCTTCAAGGTTCGAGGCACCTAAAATGCCATCGTCAAGGTTCGAGGCACCTAAAACGCCATCATCAAGGTTCGAGGCACCTAAAACGCCATCATCTCCAGGGTCAAAGACCCGAACTATGGCTGGCTTGATTCCTCTTAAGGATACGTAGGTAGCCTTTTATTAGGTTCAGCCATTCGACCGAAAATGGTCATCCCTATCCCCAGCAGAGCGGATATACAATTTCAGCCATCCGACCGAAAATGGTCATCTCTTATCCCCAGCAGAGTTTCTCTCCAGCACCCGACTACAGAGCTCGCTTTTCAAGGTTCGAGGCACCTAAAACGCCATCATCTCCAGGGTTAAAGACCTGAACTACGGCCGGCTTGATTCCCATTCGGGATACGTAGGTAGCCTATCGCTAGGTTCAGCCACTCGATCACTTGATCATCCTGTCAAATATGGAGCCTTACTCTTATCGACGACCCCGCTTCCTTCGAAAGCACCGTCGCCGAGGGGCTACTGTAAGTGCTCCAATTTGAGTTTGTTAGTATTTTCGTTAGAAAATTAACGAAAGTTATAACATTCCTAACATTCCTAACATTCCTAACTTTTCTAACAAAGCAAGGGCATTGTTATTTAAGGTTAAGCCTACAAAAGAATCTCAAAAAGTAAAAGAATTAAGAAAATCCGAATCTGGTAAGTTGAAAAACATAATCAGTTTGATTTTTTTTGAAAATATTCTTTGTGTCCAAAGCCTGCAGCTGCATTAAATGAACAGTGCACGCTGCAGGAACCATCCGCGCGGATGGTTTTGTCATTTCCAGAGGGCTATAAATTGAGGCCTTCAGTCTCAGAAATAAGAAAAAGAACAACACATTTCCTCAACTGCACTTTAGCGAAAATAGAGAGAAAACAGTGAGAATTCCATAGAATTGTCACCTTTTTCTCAACTATTCAACCAAAATCACACTCACTCAAACACTCTCATATTCAAGCCTTAAACACTCTTACATTCAAGCCTTCAAATACAAAACACAAAGAAGATAGGTATAACCTCCCTCTTCTTACCCTAAATCTCTCATCCATGCATGCATTTTCAAGCTACAAAATGTAGTTCATTCATCTTCTTGTCTTAGATCCAAGAAGATCACCATGGAAGTTCATCTCCATGGATGATCTTCTATAAGGATCTACATTATTTTCAAAGTGTTCTTACTTTCTTGCAAAGAAAACACATTTTCAAAACCCTAAAACTCATTTTCATACATCAAATCTCATTTTCAAAGGATAAAATTCCCCTTCCAAAGCAAATGAAGTGCTTAGTCCTAATGTACCCCAAGGATGGTTTGATATAGTTGATTCACCACTAAAATGTCAATTGATCACTAATCAAAACCTAGGGAAATGGGGACAAGCATGGATGCCAAACCCCCTTTAAAATCACATTTTCCTTCTTGAGAAGTTGCTGTCCAGTAGCAATTTTCTAAGACCCCAGTCCATGGTCTAAATTTTTGGACATAGATAAACTTGGAATTTGGTGTTGACTACAAAACACTTTTTGTAGCCAACATCCAGAGAATTCCAGACATATTTTTACTTTATTTTTTGCATGAGTAAAACTCCATTTTAAAAATTTTCTTTTGAAGGTCAGATCACCAGTCTCTGGGAGTCCAGATCTCATATCTGAGATTTCCAGAAGGTTTTGAGTCCTCAAATCTTCTCCAAAATGAAAAATTATTTCACAGAAATCTTATTTAAGGTGTCTGGAACAACTTTAATTCTATGAGTTTTCTCAGATTATGAAGTTTTAAAGCCCTTAAATCCATTTCAAAATCGAGTGTCCACTGCCTTTTTCATTCTGGCAGAAGTGTTCTTCAACTTCCAAAAATCTTTTGAGTACCAAATATCAACCCAAAAATCATCCAAAAAATCATGGGATCTGTCCAAAGTCTAATAAAGAATTCCCAATTTTTACTTTTCTGAGTTTCAACTTATTTTGGCCAAAACACACACACACACACAAATGATTTTTAGCTTGGAAGACTCGTTTTACGAGGCATTCCGGGTGCACACTAACGTCCTTCCCGGCATGTAACGTGACCTCCGAACCCAAATCTCTAATCCCGGGCATTTTTCAAAGTTTTGGCCCTTAAAACAAAAATGGCGTGGCGACTCCGTTTGATTTCAAAAATCGGGCGACATCATCACACAATTTTCAAATTTTAAATTTAAACTAATAAAATATACTGATTTGATACGCTGAAAATAATAAATATAATCTGATAATATGATTTGAGAAACTTACTTAAAAAGACTTACAAAGATGATAATTTCAAAATTTTTAATTTAGCTAATAAAATATACTAATATGATAATCTGATATGGGGATAATGGATAATGATACTTCCTCTATCTCTAATTAAATGACCATTATTGTCTCAAAATAAATGTTCTTTTAAATTTTTTGATTTAATTTTTTTTTCATAATACATTATATTTTTACAAATCTAAAATTTTGAAAATGAATTAAAATAATGTTTATTATTTTTTCTAGATTAAAATTAAATTTTTTAAAATGATTATTGAATTTTGAAAAAAAATCATTCATTTTAGGATGGAGAGAATAATACAATTTAAACAAATTAGATTAAATCCAATAAAATAATCTAATCTAATAATCTAAAATCTAATATGGGGGATAATGATAAGAGAAATCAGTGCATGCTCCAAGACAATGTTTCTACTTTCTACCACCATCATATTCTTTCGGATGAAGTAGTTGAACCGCTGTAGTTTGAATTTATTACGTTTAAAAATATTTTGTTTGGATTTAAAAGCTAAAATTTGTGTTTAAATCAAAATCTAAAATAAAACTCGTCATTGAAAATGTGACACATGGCGGCTAATAATTGGTGAACATAGAGCTGACTTGAAATTCCACGTGGCGAGCTGTATGGTCTTGAAATGTTTCTGCTTTTATATATTATATAGATTGAATGACCATTATTGTCTCAAAATAAATGTTCTTTTAAAATTTTTGATTTAATTTTTTTTCATAATTCATTATATTTTTACAAATCTAAAATTTTGAAAATGAATTAAAAGAATGTTTATTATTTTTTCTAGATTAAAATTATTTTTTTAAAATGATTGTTAAATTTTGAAAAAAATCATTCATTTTAGGATGGATAGAATAATACAATTTAAACAAATTAAATTTAATCCAATAAAATAAACTAATCTAATAATCTAAAATTTAATGGGGGATAATGATAAGAGAAATCAGTGCATGCTCCAAGACAATGTTTCTACTTTCTACCACCATCACATTCTTTCTGATGAAGTAGTTGAACCGATGTAGTTTGAATTTATTACGTTTAAAAATATTTTGTTTGGATTTAAAAGCTAAAATTTGTGTTTAAATCAAAATCTAAAATAAAACTCTTCATTGAATGTGACACATGACGGCTAATAATTGGTGAACATAGAGCTGACTTGGAATTCTACGTGGCGAGCTGTATGGTCTTCAAATGTTTTTACTTTTATATATTATATAGATTGAATGACCATTATTGTCTCAAAATAAATGTTCTTTTAAATTTTTTGATTTAATTTTTTTTCATAATTCATTATATTTTTACAAATCTAAAATTTTGAAAATGAATTAAAAGAATATTTATTATTTTTTCTAGATTAAAATTATTTTTTTTAAAATGATTCTTAAATTTTGAAAAAAATCATTCATTTAAGGATGGAGAGAATAATACAATTTAAACAAATTAAATTAAATCCAATAAAATAAACTAATATAATAATCTAAAATCTAATATGGGGGATAATGATAAGAGAAATCAGTGCATGCTCCAAGACAATGTTTTTACTTTCTACCACCATCACATTCTTTCGGATGAAGTAGTTGAATTGCTATAGTTTGAATTTTTTACATTTAAAATATTTTGTTTGGATTTAAAAGTTAAATTTGTGTTTAAATCAAAATCTAAAATAAAACTCTTCATTGAATGTGACACATGGCGGCTAATAATTGGTGAACATAGAGCTGACTTGGAATTCTACGTGGCGAGCTGTATGGTCTTCAAATGTTTTTACTTTTATGTATTATATAGATTGAATGACCATTATTGTCTCAAAATAAATGTTGTTTTAAATTTTTTGATTTAATTTTTTTTTCATAATTCATTATATTTTTACAAATCTAAAATTTTGAAAATGAATTAAAAGAATGTTTATTATTTTCTCAAGATTAAATTTAATTTTTTTAAAATGATTCTTAAATTTTGAAAAAAATCATTCATTTAAGGATGGAGAGAATAATACAATTTAAACAAATTAAATTAAATCCAATAAAATAAACAAATCTAATATTCTAAAATCTAATATGGGGGATAATGATAAGAGAAATCAGTGCATGTTCCAAGACAATGTTTTAACATTCTACCACCATCACATTCTTTCGAATGAAGTAGTTGAACCGCTGTAGTTTGAATTTATTACATTTAAAAATATTTTGTTTGGATTTAAAAGCTAAAATTTGTCAAAATCTAAAATAAAACTCTTCATTGAATGTGACACATGGTGGCTAATAATTGGTGAACATAGAGCTGACATGGAATTCCACGTGGCGAGCTGTATGGTCTTGAAATGTTTCTGCTTTTATATATTATATAGATTAAATGACCATTATTGTCTCAAAATAAATGTTCTTTTAAAATTTTTGATTTAATTTTTTTTCATAATTAATTATATTTTTACAAATCTAAAATTTTGAAAATTAATTAAAAGAATGTTTATTATTTTTTCTAGATTAAATTAATTTTTTTAAAATGATTTTTAAATTTAGAAAAAAATCATTCATTTTAGGATGGAGAGAATAATAAAATTTAAACAAATTAAATTAAATCCAATAAAATAAACGAATCTAATAATCTAAAATCTAATATGGGGGATAATGATAAGAGAAATCAGTGCACGCTCCAAGACAATGTTTCTACTTTCTACTACCATTACATTCTTTCGGATGAAGTAGTTGAACCGCTGTAGTTTGAATTTATTACGTTTAAAAATATTTTGTTTGAATTTAAAAGCTAAAACTTGTGTTTAAATCAAAATCTAAAATAAAACTCTTCATTGAATGTGACACATGGCGGCTAATAATTGGTGAACATAGAGCTGATTTGAAATTCCACGTGGCGAGTTGTATGGTCTTGAAATGTTTCTGCTTTTATATATTATATAGATTGAATGACCATTATTGTCTCAAAATAAATGTTCTTTTAAAATTTTTGATTTAATTTTTTTTTCAAAATTCATTATATTTTAACAAATCTAAAATTTTGAAAATGAATTAAAAGAATGTTTATTATTTTTTCTAGATTAAAATTATTTTTTTTAAAATGATTCATAAATTTTGAAAAAAATCATTCATTTAAGGATGGAGAGAATAATACAATTTAAGCAAATTAAATTTAATCCAATAAAATAAACTAATCTAATAATCTAAAATCTAATATGGGGGATTATGATAAGAGAAATCAGTGCATGCTCCAAGACAAAGTTTCTACTTTCTACCACCATCACATTCTTTCGGATGAAGTAGTTGAACCGCTGTAGTTTGAATTTATTACGTTTAAAAATATTTTGTTTGGATTTAAAAGCTAAAATTCGTGTTTAAATCAAAATCTAAAATAAAACTCTTAATTGAATGTGACACATGGCGGCTAATAATTGGTGAACATAGAGCTGACTTGGAATTTGACGTGGCGAGCTGTATGGTCTTGAAATGTTTCTGCTTTTATATATTATATAGATTGAATGACCATTATTGTCTCAAAATAAATGTTCTTTTAAAATTTTTGATTTAATTTTTCTTCATAATTCATTATATTTTTACAAATCTAAAATTTTGACAATGAATTAAAAGAATGTTTATTATTTTTTCTAGATTAAAATTAATTTTTTTAAAATGATTCTTAAATTTTGAAAATAATCATTCATTTTAGGATGGAGAGAATAATACAATTTAAACAAATTAAATTAAATCCAATAAAATAAACTAATCTAATAATCTAAAATCTAATATGGGGGATAATGATAAGAGAAATCAGTGCATGCTCCAAGACAATGTTTCTACTTTCTACCACCATCACATTCTTTCAGATGAAGTAGTTGAACCGCTGTAGTTTGAATTTTTTACGTTTAAAAATAGTTTGTTTGGATTTAAAAGCTAAAATTTGTGTTTAAATCAAAATCTAAAATAAAACTCTTCATTGAATGTGACACATAGTGGCTAATAATTGGTGAACATAGAGCTGACTTGGAATTTCACGTGGCGAGTTGTATGATCTTGAAATGTTTCTGCTTTTATATATTATATACTCCCTCCGTCCCAATAAAAGCTTCACCAATTACCTAAAAGGGCGTCCCGTTAGAAGCTTCACCTTTCCTTTTTTGGACATAAAATATTATTATTTCCTCCACTCATTCTCTCTCCTACATTATTTTAATACTCACAACACCATTATAATTTATTATTCCCTCCACTAATTCTCTCTCCTATTTTCAAATTACACTCACAACATTTTTTTCCCTCTCATTACCATAATTCCCGTGCCCAAGGAAAATGGTGAAGCAATTGGTGGGACGGAGGGAGTAGATTGAATGACCATTATTGTCTCAAAATAAATATTCTTTTAAATTTTTTAATTTAATTTTTTTTCATAATTCATTATATTTTTAAAAATCTAAAATTTTGAAAATGAATTAAAAGAATGTTTATTATTTTTTCTAGATTAAAATTAATTTTTAAAAAATAATTCTTAAATTTTGAAAAAAATCATTCATTTTAGGTTACAATTTAAACAAATTAAATTAAATTCAATAAAATAAACTAATCTAATAATCTAAAATCTAATATGGGGGATAATGATAAGAGAAATCAGTGCATGCTCCAAGACAATGTTTCTACTTTCTACCACCATCACATTCTTTCGGATGAAGTAGTTGAACCGCTGTAGTTTGAATTTATTACGTTTAAAATATTTTGTTTGGATTTAAAAGCTAAAATTTGTGTTTAAATCAAAATCTAAAATAAAACTCTTCATTGTATGTGACACATGGCGGCTAATAATTGGTGAACATAGAGCTGACTTGGAATTCCACGTGGCGAGCTGTATGGTCTTGAAATATTTCTGCTTTTATATATTATATAGATTGAATGACCATTATTGTCTCAAAATAAATGTTCTTTTAAAATTTTTGATTTATTTTTTTTTCATAATTCATTACATTTTTACAAATCTAAAATTTTGAAAATGAATTAAAAGAATGTTTATTATTTTTTCTAGATTAAAATTAATTTTTTTAAAATGATTCTTAAATTTTGAAAAAAATCATTCATTTAAGATGGAGAGAATAATACAATTTAAACAAATTAAATTTAATCCAATAAAATAAATTAATCTAATAATCTAAAATCTAATATGGGGGATAATGATAAGAAAAATCAGTGCATGCTCCAAGACAATGTTTCTACTTTCTACCACCATCACATTCTTTCAGATGAAGTAGTTGAACCGCTGTAGTTTGAATTTATTACGTTTAAAAATATTTTGTTTGGATTTAAAAACTACAATTTGTGTTTAAATCAAAATCTAAAATAAAACTCTTCATTGAATGTGACACATGGCGGCTAATAATTGGTGAACATAGAGCTGACTTGAAATTCCACGTAGCGAGCTGTATGGTCTTGAAATGTTTTTGCTTTTATATATTATATAGATTATTCTTTATTTTTCGCATGAAACAGTAAATGGGTAACCTTTTATGGGACGGAGAGAGTATTTTTTATCTTTAAACAAAGAAGCACGATTCTGACTTGAATGATCATCTATTATGTCTACTCTTTCTAGATCACACTCTATGTAATCGAGTGTAGGCTATGAAGCAAATTGAAATATTGAATGATCATCTATTATGTCTACAAACAGATTTGCAGCGAAATAAATAGTTAAACAAGAATTGAAACTCAAAATTTTAAACACTTATCTAAAACTTATCTAAGGCAACATGTTGTAGATTATAAAAACTTTTCTTTAATTAAATTGATTATGCTTTGGTAGGCAATAAAAGAAATCAAGAGAAGAGACTTAAGTACTAAACACTTAAAAACACAAATTTAATATGAACTTGTGCAATTAAACAACCTCTCACACAAAAACACTATTTTAAGCTATGGATCTCAATTGAAAAAGTCAGAATGTGTAGTTAACAAACGATGCAGCCTTCTTCTTCTTCTTTCTTAAGAGTTGATTTTGGGAGAAACTAGTTTCTTTCAAATATTATAAAAAAATTTGTTTTATTTTAAAAATCGGTTCAATGATCGGTTCAAAAAGTCGGGTTAGTTTGGTTTAAAATTCATGTACCGATTTTTTTAAGTTAAAAACAAGACTTTTTATACCCCCAAAATTTTCTGTCTTCTTAAACCGTGACGGAGACTTTTTCAGATTTCTGAAGCCTAAACTATGTGAATCTTTGGAGAAAATTTTTCAAGGAGATCTAATTTATCTTTTCCTAAATTGTAGTCCTAATCCAAGTGTGAGACACCTACAAAATAATCAAAAGATACAGAAAAATTATGAAAAGTAATTACTAGGATATTAAAATAAATAATAACATTATCAATTATAAAATAAATTACAAATCTAACTAAAAATATGAAAGTAACAAATCCTAATTTACTTGAAAATCTTCACACTTTCTATATAAAATGTGACGACCCCAACCCTAGGCATTAAATTTAAATATTATATTATATGCTTTTAATATTTATATTAGCTTTATGTGTTCAATTATGTTCTTAATTCTTAATTTAAGATAATTTGGGTGAGAAGTGAACTTAGAATCTTTTATGAATTTATTAGATAATTAATAAGAACCATGAAGGATGATAAAATAGAAAATAGATAATTATATAAGGAGGTTAAATGGGTAGGATGGATTATTTGGATAAGGGTTAAATTTAATTTAAAAAAGGGTGAAAGCCTTAGTTCTAGTGATGGGGGGCCAAATTATCCTACTCTCCCTAATCATGCCATGTGTCCCACTCCCTCACCTCCTCTTACTCCCTTCTCCCTTCTCCTTCATTCATTCTACTTCTTCCTAGAGAAAGCTTAGAGAACTCCATGGAAGCTCCAAGCACAAAGCTTTGAAGCCAAACCATTCCTCCACCAAATTCAAGTCTAAGGGTATTTTTGAGTTGGGATCATCTAGGGGATCAAACCAAGCTAAGAAGATCTACATTCTATTCTAAAAACCTAAGGTGAGTTGTTATGATTCCCTTCTCCTACTTGTTCATGAGCTTTTAAATATTACCCTTGGCCTTGTGATGTTGATTTTATGCCTTGGAAACCTTAATGGAAGTTGGATGATTGGAAAATGAAATTTGTTGAAGTTAGGGTTCAAGGAAGATCATTTAAAAAGGGTTTGAAATGGGTGAAATGGGTAGAGATAAATAATCTAGGGCTACTTGGTTTTGAGGTTACATGTTTGGAATGGGACTTGGTAAGGTTAAAGTATCCTTTGGTGTTCTTGAATTAAGCTTGGTTAGAAGGAATGGAAACCTAGGCATAAAAGGGTCAAAATCTGAGTTTTGTGCTGGAGGAAGGCTTGGGCGGTCGCCCATGGGGGCTTGAGCGGCCGCCCATCGCCACAGAAACAATATTTGCCTTTGAAGTCCACTTGGGCGGTCGCCCAAGTGGTGAGGGCGGTCGCCCATCATGGCAGAAACACTTCATTCCTTTGAAAACCCACTTGGGCGGTCGCCCAAGTGGTTAGGGCGGTCGCCCATGCCCCTGAACCAACCTTTTCAATTTAAACAAGAATTGTTTAGCAAGTTGTTTGGCCACTTATAAATTGTGACTCCCACTTAGTAATTGAACTTGAACCTTCATTGAGATCTTGTATCTTTGAATATGGAATTTGTAGGGTAGGTTAATAATCCCTCATTTCCTTACTTGATGTTATATATATATTATTGTTGATGTTGCTTAGTGTATTCATAAATTGTTGCACTTGGATAATTATTGGGCATGAGTATATATTACCATGTGGCTATTGTTTATCCCTTTTGTGGATTTATTTCAAGTAACTACTATGTGCTTGATAATTTGTTAATCAGCTGATATTGGGGGTATAACGTAATACGATCAATTATGGAAGTGTGACCTAATGTGATCGGATTATGTTATACCTGTGACCGTCCCCTCATGTGGCCACAGGTTGGGGTTATAGCATCTGTATTGAGCCAAAAGCCTTACAGAGTTGCTACTATCTTATTTGGTTCCCTGAAAAATGGGTCTTATAAGATGTGAGTATTGCTTAAGCAGCTCACTTAAGATTGGAGTATTATTATACCCAATGTTGTACGACTATTGTTCAGACGGGAAAAGGTAAACCAAAGGTAACGTAAGGTGTTTTGATTTTTCCAACGTGTTATGTGTTGCATCTATTTGGCATATTGTTGCATACATAATAGCTTGCTGAGATTTATTCTCACCCCTCTCCCTTTAATGTTTTAGATCCCGAGACGGGCGGACCGGCCAAGTAAGGACGGAGAGGAGTTTGGAGTAATCTTTTGGGTATTGTCGGGGTATGTATAGGGTGACGTATAAAATGTATTTTGGTAATTCCTTTATTGGAGTTTGTAATTATAAACTTTAAATTCTACGTCATAACCTTAATCTTTTGTAACTAAACAATTGTTCGTTTTCAAAGTTGGTTAACTCCTCCTCCAATGTGGAGTGGAGTCGAGTTCTTTTGAAATGTTATGTTATTGATGTTTATATTTGAAAGTTAAAGTGAAGTTTTAAAAGTTTAGTGTTTTTGGGTTAGTTTGAGGACGCTCCAACTCGGGACACGTGTAGGTTCCGGGTCGGGGTCCTCACGGTTAATATCGAGCTCGAATAGAATTCTCGGGTAGAGTCTAGCTGAGTGAGAGTGTGTGATAACTGACGTCGAGTGTTTAATGTAGGCGTTTGTTAAATGGCGGGAAATGATGGTGATCAGAATCGGGCTTTGGGTGATGGTGGTAACCCGAATGTTGAAATGATGGATATGTTTGAGTGTTCCTTCGAGACTATGGCAAATCGAGAATCAAGGTAGGCAACGGCAAGAAGGCGGACAAGGGCAACATGGTCTAGAGAAGTTCGTGAAGATGTCTCCTCCTAGCTTCAACGGAGATCCGGATCCAGTGAAGGCTGAGAGGTGGCTTGAGGCTATGAATAATATTTTCGCGGCTATGGAAAGTTCGGATGCGGAGAAGGTGAGATGCGCCGTTTTCAAGTTTGAAGGACCCGCGGAGCACTGGTGGCAGGTAGTGAAGGATGGTTGGGACCGGGATTTGACACCGCAGACTTGGGAAAACTTCACACGCAAGTTCCGGGATCACTTTGTGCCGATGGTTACTAGAGACAAGAAGGAAGGTGAGTTTTTGAAACTGGAGCAAGGTACCATGACTATAGCACAGTATTCAGCAAAGTTCACAGAGTTAGCTCGATATTGTCCTCATTTGGTGCCAGATGAAGAGAGGCGAGTCTACCGGTTTGTGAAGGATTTAAGGGTTGAGTTCCGGAAGCAGTTATTGACGCATAACTTCGCCAACTTCCAAGCAGCAGTGAATATGGCGTATCGGATTGAGAATGACATAGAGGAGCATCGTGGTAAGAATGAAGGCGGGAACAGAAATAGATTCCAAGGTCAAGGTTCGGGACAGAATAGAGTTCAGCCGAGGACATTCACCCCGGGAGCAAATCGAGGAGGAAATGTGGCGACTCCGGCGAATCGTGCGACTCCGGGTCAGTTTGGGACAGTGTGTGGTTATTGTAAGAAGCTAGGGCATTCGGAGGATAAGTGTTGGAGCAAGCAAGGAAAATGTTTGGAGTGTGGGGCGACGTGCCATTTCCGGAAGAATTTTCCTAGGTGGCGAGAATAAGCAAGCGACGGGTGCCGGATTTGGGGGACAAGGAGTGGTGTGAAGAGGGGTCTAGATGGGAAACCCAAAGCTAGGGTGCAAGGTCGAGTGTTTGCCTTGGGTCAAGGAGAGGTCGATCCCAATGCCGTCATTAGAGGTATAGTTCTGTCTCGGGAGTTAAGGCCCGCATTCTTATAGATCCGGGTCTTCCCATTCATTTGTGGCATCACATTGTGCATTCTCATTGCATACTTTGCCTGAATCTATGCCTTATGTGTTGGAGGTCTCTACTCCTATGGGAGAGTGCCTCACATCTTCTTTGATATATCCTGGTTGTGATGTGACTATATGTGGGCATGTATTGCCGGTGGATTTGGTCGAGTTACCAATCCGTGATTTTGATGTGATCCTTGGGATGGATTGGTTGAGTCAGTGTCATGCTTTGGTAGACTGTCGTAGAAAATGAGTCTCATTTGCTATGCCTGACGTGCCTACTTTTATATTTGATGCGGATAGATCTATGTTCGGTTTACATGTTATTTCCGCTTTAAAGGCTAGGAAGATGCTATCTAAAGGGTGTGTGGGTTACTTGGCTTATGTGGTAGATTCCAATAAGAAGTCTCCCGAGTTAGCTCATGTTCCGGTTGTTAATGAATTTAGTGATGTGTTTTCTAGTGAGTACTCTATGCCTCCGGATCGTGAGGTAGAGTTTTGCATTGACTTAGTGCCCGGTACCTCACCTATCTCTAAAGCACCCTATAGAATGGCTCCGGCCGAGTTAAAAGAGTTGAAGGTCCAATTGCAAGAATTGTTAGACCGAAGTTTTATTCGTCCTAGTGTGTCTCCGTGGGGAGCACCGGTCTTATTTGTTAGGAAGAAGGATGGTACCTTACGATTGTGTATTGACTATCGTTTGTTGAACCAAGCCACCATTAAGAATAAATACCCTCTCCCGCATATAGATGAATTGTTTGACCAACTTCAAGGTTCCGTTATCTACTCTAAGCTTGACTTGAGAAGCGGATACCATCAGTTGAAGATTAGACCGGATGATATTGCTAAGACAGCTTTCCGTACTAGATATGGTCATTATGAGTTTGTGGTGATGCCTTTCGGGTTGACTAATGCTCCAGCCGTTTTTATGGATATGATGAACCGTGTCTTCAAGCCTTATCTTGATAGCTTTGTGGTGGTATTCATAGACGATATTCTTGTTTACTCTAAGTCCCGGGAAGAGCACGAGAATCATTTGAGGATTGTCTTGTCCATTCTTCGTGAGAAGCAGTTGTATGCCAAGTTCAGCAAGTGCGAGTTTTGGCTCGAGCAGATTTCTTTCTTGGGGCATGTTGTGTCGAGTTCGGGAATTTCCGTGGATCCTTCAAAGATTGAAGCCGTGGTTAATTGGAAGCAGCCTTCGACTGTGTGATGATTTGCATATCCGAAAATTTTCCCATTTTTTGTGTTTGAAAAAATCAACGAAAACGGAGTCGCCACGCCATTTTAATTTTGAGGGCCAAAACTTTGAAAAAAGCCCGAGATCAGAGATTTAGGTTCGGAGGTCATGTTACGCGTCGGGAAGGACGTTAGTGTGCACCCGACGCGCCTCGTAAAACGAGTCTTCCAAGCTGAAAATCATTTGTGTGTGTGTGTGTGTGTGTGTGTTTTGGCCAAAATAAGTTGAAAATCAGAAAAGTAAAAATTGGGAACTCTTTTTAAGACTTTAAACTGATCCCATGATTTTTTGGAAGATTTTTGGATTGAGATTTGGTACTCAAAAGACCTTTTGAAGTTGAGAGCCATTTCTGCCAGAATGAAAAAGGCAGTGGACCTTTGATTTTGAAAGGGATTCAAGGGTCTTAAAACTTCATAATATGGATAAACTCAGAGAATGAAAGTTGTTCTAGACACCTTAAATAAAGTTTGTGCGAAGGAATTTTCCATTTTGGAGAAGATTTGAGGGGTAAAAACCTTCTGGAAACCTCAGATATGAGATCTGGATTCCCAGAAGCTGATGAACTAGCCTCTGAAAGAAAATTTGAAAAGAGGAGTTTTACTCACCCAAAAAATAAGGTAAAAATATGTCTGGAAAGCTCTGGATGTTGGCTACAAAAAGTATTTTGTAGTCAACACCAAATTCTAAGTTCATCTGTGTCCAAAAATTAAGACCATGGACTGAGGTCTGAGAAAATTGCTACTGGACAGCAACTTCTCAAGAAAGAAAATATGATTTTAAGGGGGGTTTTGCATCCATGCTTGTCCCCATTTCCCTAGGTTTTGGTTAGTGATCACTAGACATTTTAGTGGTGAATCAACTATACCAAACCATCCTTGGGGTACATTAGGACTAAGCATTTCATTTGCTTGGGAAGGGGATTTTTATCCTTTGAAATCAAGATTTAGTGCTTGAAAATGGTTTTTTTTAGGGTTTTGAAAGTGTGTTTTTGCAAGTAAACAAGAAAAAACTTTGAGAATAATGTTGATCTTGGTAGAAGATCATCCATGGAGATGGTCTTCCATGGTGATCTTCTTAGATCTAGAGCAAGAAGATGAAAGAACTATATTTTGTAGTTTGAAGATGCATGCATGGATGAGATTTAGGGTTAGGAAGAGGAGGGTTTACCAATCTTCCTTGTGTTCTTGAGTGTTTGACTTGAGTGTATGAGTGTTTAGGGCTTTAATATGAGAGTGAGTGGATGAGTATGAGTTGGGAAAGATTGGAGAGAAAATGGTGACAATTCAAGTGAATTCTCACCGTTTTCTCTCTATATTTCGCCGGAGGTTCGGTGCAAAATGTGTTCTTCCTCCTTATTTTTGTGACTGGAGGGCTCAATTTATAGCCCTCTGGAAATTACAAACATATCCGCGCGGATGGATCCCCTCAGCGTGCACTGTTCATTAAATGCAGCTTCAGCTTTGGACAAGAGGAATAATCTTTTTGAAATTTCAAATTAACAGCCAGTTTTGTGTCTCCAGCCATTGCTATTTGTGGTTTTATTCCTTTTGTTTTTCTTTTTAAGATTCTTTTTAAGGTTTAACCTTAAATAACAATGCCCATTTTACCCTCACTTTGTTAGGAAAGTTAGGATAGTTAGGAATTGTTAGAAATGTTATATCTTTCGTTAATTTTCTAACGAAAATTATAACAAGCTCAAATTGGAGCACTTACAGTAGCCCCTCGGCGACGGCGCTTTCGAAGGAAGCGGGGTCGTCGATAAGAGTAAGGCTCCATATTTGGCGGGATGATCGAGTGATCGGGTGGCTGAACCTAGCGATAGGCTACCTACGTATCCCGATTGGGAATCAAGCCAGTCGTAGTTCGGGTCTTTGACCCTGGAGATGATGGCGTTTTAGGTGCCTCGAACCTGATGAGCGAGTTCTACAGTCGGCTGCTGGAGAGAAACTTCTGCTTTGAGGATAAGAGATGACCATTTTCGGTCGATGGCTATCCGCTCTTTGGGGATAGGAATGACCATTTTGGGTCGATGGCTATCCGCTTTCTTGGGGATGGGAATGACCATTTTCGGTCTCTGCTGGGGATGATTGCGATTTATCGCTTTCTAGTGATAGCGTCTTAGGTGCCTCAAACCTTGGAGATGGCGTTTTAGGTGCCTCGAACCTTGGAGATGGCGTTTTAGGCGCCTCGGACCTTGATGATGGCGTTTTAGGTGTCTCGAACCTTGATGATGATGGCTTTTTAGGTGCCTCGGACCTTGATGATGATGGCCTTTCGGTGGACTTCGTCTGCTGCCGAAGGAGAGGGTGACCGTTTTGGTCGAGGGGCTGGACCTAATGATAGGCTACCTACGTATCCCTAGTGGGAATCAAGCCCTTTCGTAGTTCGAGTTCTACTCGAAATTTCGTTGGCTTTTGGGATTCCGTTAACTTTCTTTGGGGATTTCGTTAGCCATTCTTTGGGGAAAATCAGATATATTCGTCTGGGAGATCGGTCTTACGTTTGACTGCCGTTTGGTTTTGATGAAAGATACAAGATCTGTTATCTTTCTCGGGGCATTCGGTCTTACGTTTTACTGCCGGGGAAGATTTTGATGAAAGATACGGGATCTCGTTATCTTTCTCGGGGTACTCGGTCTTACGTTTTACTGCCGGGGGTGATTTTGATGAAAGATACGGGATCTCGTTATCTTTCTCAGGGCGCTCGGTCTTACGTTTGACTATAGGGGTAATTTTGATGAAAGATACGGGACCCGTTATCTTTCTCGGGGCACTCGGTCTTACGTTTTACTGCCGGGGAAGATTTTGATGAAAGATACGGGATCCGTTATCTTTCTCGGGGCACTTGGTCTTACGTTTGACTGCCGGGGAATATTTTCTTGACAAGGGGCTGACTTTGGTTAACTTTGGTTAACTCCGTCAAGTTGGGGACTAAACTGCAGAGTCCCAGATTTTTAAAGGGCAAAAGGGTCATTTTGACCCTTACAATCCTGTCCGCGCGGAGAGGAATGGAAAGTCGAGGGGTATTAATTAGGGCCAACGCCCTTCTTCTTCCTCGATCCAGTTTTTTAATTTTACGAGAGGAAAGAGAGAGAAAGTCGCAAATCCGCCATTTTTGGCCTTTGGAGCTCCGAAATCTTCCGATTTTCTTCGATTTTTTTAGCAATGGAACACGGGGAAGGCGCTTTTCAAGGCCAAGGACGTGGCCCGGTAGCGCGGAGAGGCGGTGGAGCTCGTCCGGATGAGGAGGCATTACAATCTTTCGCAATCGGTTGAGGAGGAGCATTACCCGATGCTTGGCAACATTGGGCTTCGGATCCGCATCTCCGAACGGTATACTTTGAAACCCTTTGATCCCTTTGTTGATTTCTTGTTTGAAACTTGAGTTTTGGGTGATTTTTGAATTTTTTTTTTTGAAATTGATGTTCATTGTCTTTGAATCTTGGTTTTGATGCTTTGAGTTTTGGGTGCTTTTTAATTCGAAAATTGCATGTGAAAATTCGAAAATTGTGATTTTTTTTTTCTTTTTTTGAAATTGAATATTGCATGTTGATGATGATGATGATTTTTTTTTTGAAATTGAATTTTGATATTGATGAATGATGATGCAATGCATGCATTTTGTTTGGAAAGAATGGGCATTTTGCCAATATGAGATGTATGTATGTTTAGGATTTTTTTTTTTTGAAAAGTGGGACGGATTTTTCCTCCCGTTGCCTGTAAGATGGATGATATGCATGTATGCAAAATGTTATTTTATGAAAATGGGACGGAGTTTTTACTTCCGTAGGAATGCATCCTTTTTTTTTTTTGATGAATGCATTGGGACTTGCTGAAAACTGTTTTCTTTTATGCGAGAAAAATGGGGCTATGCTCATTGTATCTTTGTTATCTTTGTCGACACCTCTCTTTTTTTTTTTTTTTTTTTGTAAATGCAAATGCAATCTTTTTGACATTTTCTCTTTCTCTTTTTTTATTACGGGCGGAAACCGTTTTGTGACGGAGCAGTGAACAAGATGAAGACTCGAGGATCGGTGGAGTCGTGATTGACTTGTGGGACCGGCTTCCGGATGCGGGCCGAGGAGCTTTGCCGAGTCAAGACGGATTGTTGTCGAGACGGGGCTCGGGAGTTCGTCGAGTGCTTGAGGGGTGGTCAAGTTCCACTAAGAGCAAGGAGCTTGATGTTTGCTGCGGCGCGGCATTGGTGGGACGCGACCCACACCTTCCACTTCTTACGGGGCGAGGCTACGGTTACGCCCTCGACTATCTTTGCGATTACGGGCTGTCCTTTAATGGACGCGGCATTGAGTGGCGGGATGGCTACGGCGATGCGTCTGCGAGCTCTTGCAGGATTTTCCCCTATTCCCAAAAGGGGATGGGGATGGAGTATGCCGTGGTCTACGGCAAGATTGTGGAGACCATAGCGAGTTATGAGTGGGGAGGAGAGGATAGGCGCCGATCAGTTGCCGGGGCCTTCTTGTGGTTTGCTTTCTCGAGCACGCTCTTTGGGCATGCTTTGAGGGACGGCGGTCTTTGCCTTCTTGAGGTCCTTGGAGGACATGGAGACGGCCGGAGATGTCTCGTGGGGAGAGGCGAGTTTGTGAGCTTTATTTTGCTCTTGATAGGTACAGCGGAAGGGCTGTGAGCTCCTTGTCTTGCTTTGAGTTTGCCACTGGAGGTATAAGCTCTCTTTTTGCTTTCCCTCTCTTTTTTTGAGCACGCACTTTTCTTTTGCCTTTGGATTGATTGGATTTTTACCTTTCGCGGTATGGGCGTTGGAGTTTTTCACGTCACGGTGTGGCGGCGGCGGCGGAGTACGTCGGGGCGTATCCGGCCATGCGGTCTTGGTCCAAGCATGCCGGGAGAAGATAAGCTCCGGGCGTACGACTCTCGGGTACGCGGATTGCCTTCCTTTGACGGAGGCCGAGACGGATGAGGGGATGATATTCTTCCCACAGGATCGCTTTGAGGTAGCGCGGTGAAGGGCGGCGAGATGCGGGCGGTGCGGCGGAGGATTTTGAGGGAGTCGACTGCGATGCCTATTATGCAGGAGAGAGGGTGACGCGCCGGCATGGCGTGAACTTCGCCTTTGAGGACACCGGTGGAGCCTCCGCCGATATGATGCACCCGAGCGATCGGTCCGTGACTGGGATGATTCAGAAGCGAGCCGGCACTTCTCGGACTTCGTGGCGATTGAGCCATATGCGACATTCGTCTTGAGGAGGCGAGGATGCCTCGGAGTTTTGGATAGGGAGGGCTTGGGATCCCGCGGTACCCTCGGACGGATTTTCCTATATCCCGGGATGGGGTCCGATTGAGGGTGCGAGATCCCTCGGCCGGCGACTTCCACGAGCTTTAGGCCTCGTCAGGAGTATGAAGGTATGGCTTCACCTTTTCCCCTTCTTTTCTTTCCTTTTGTTTCATCATCTTTAGCATCACTTCTTTTTTTTTGACGCTTTTGCTTTTGTGCGGTTTTCGGAGGTGGTCGTCGAAGGCGACGAAGCAAGTGATCGGGGCCAAGAGATTCATCGGGAGGATGGTCGACTTGCTGCGGGGCTCCTCGAGGCTAGAGCGGCGACCACGGCGGCGCTGTCGAGACGGGAGGCTTCCCCTATTCGCTCGAGACTTCTTCGAGAGACTCCTTTGTCTCCTCTCCTTGATCCCGCGCGGTGCGCCTTCGGATCACGTCATTCTCGGGGATCCACACGGGCGGGGACACGTTTGGCGGCATGGCGGGTCGTCTTCGTACGTGCGGGGAGTCAGACGCCTTCACCTTCGGAGTACGACTTTTTCGCGAGATCTCGGCTTGCCCTATCGGAGCGTGCAGGTTGGTCTGATGAGCCTCTCTGCGGAGACGAGGACGATTACGAGCCCGAGATTTTCGGGGCTCTGAGGAGCGGGCCCGAGTCGCAAGAGGGCCGGGGAGACATCGGAGTCTTTGGAGACTCCGATTGATTTTTTTTGAGATTTAGATTTGTACGGCTTATGCACATTTTTTTTTTTGGATGTAATAATTTAGGATTTTATTTTATGTTTGTTTTTTTTTTTTTATGCACACTCTTTTTTTTTTTTGGAATGTAATAATTTAGGATTTTATTTTATGAATGCAATGCAATATGAATGCGAGTGTTGCATGAGCCTTGGTTTTTTTTTGCAAGGGTGTTTGGTATATGGGTGGTTTGGGGAGGTTTTTGCACAAGTTTCGAGCAACGGGACGGAATATTCCTCTTTTGGTGTAGCGGCTTGGTACATTGCGATTTTTTTTGGAAAGCAATCCCATCCGCGCGGATAGGGCGGCTTCGACATTGTCCTTTAATTTTGGTTCGGACACTGGTCTTGCTTTATTTCAAATTCAAATATCCTCTTCAACCTCCGGTCAAACGGCCATTTTCGGGGAGAAAGAGAAAAACCATGGAAATGGCCAAAAATTCTCCAAAATTGTCCAAAGAAAGGCAAATGTTGTTCTTTGAAAAGTTCAAGGAGTGGTGTAGGGAGATCATGCATGAGAGAAGATCATTCTTTGAAGAAAGGTACAAGATACGATGCTTGTGGTCTCTCGAAAGAATTGGTTCGGATTATGACCTCTTAAGAGCTTCTTCTTCGTTTTGGGATACTAGAAGGCATGTCTTTTGCCTTTCCTTCAACGAGATTGTTCCGTGTCGAAGAATTTCGGGCCTTGCTTGGAGGTCGGAGGTGGAAGAGATAGCGGTTCCTTTGCCGGAGGAGCTTCTTTTCTTGACGGTGTGCGTCCTCCTTCATCTTTCCCCGGAGGAAAGCGCAAGGTATGATCCGCGGTCCCGATCATCTCGATATTTCCGGTCTTCCCAGACAGATTTAGGGGCCTAGGTTTGGTGGATGATGCCTATTGGGATGCCTTTGCACTTTGTATGTTTGGCACCTGTTCATGGTCTATTCCTTTGGGATCTGCCATCGGTCTTTCTTTGGATGTTGTCGTTCAGCTGTCGCACAGGCGAGATGTCGTTCCTTTGATTAAGGGAGACTTTTCATGCTCTCGGCAGTTAGCTACCGGACGGCGGTATATGCACGGGGGCGGCCCGTTCCTCTTGACCACATGTGGGCGATGGAGCGTTTGGGGGTTCTTCGGGAAACCTCGATATGATCGAGCCTTGGACTTTTGCCGGGAGAGGTGTCGATGTAGATTTTGATGATCGGGGCTCGTGGGCGCGTTGGATGGCGGAGTCGCGGGCTGAAGATATCGAGATGGTTGGTGCCTCATTGGCGGGTGGAGACTCGCGAGTGCTTCGGGACGGGTCCCATGTGGTTATGCTTCCGGGGCTTTCTCGGTCCGGTTTCTACATTCCGGCTCTGGTCTGAGGCGGTTTGGCTTGGAAGCGGAGTTCCTTTGGAGGGTTTTGATGATATAGCCACCGGGGTGGTGGCTCCTGTTTCCATGGATGATCCCTCGGTGTTTCCATTTCTTTCCCGAGCATGGAGGTATGATGCCTTTCCTCCTCGGGTCATTCTCGAGCGTCAGAGACCGGTGTTCACGACCACTTGGTACCTGGATTGGTATGAGAGGCATGCAGGAGAGACTTCGAGGTGGCTATTTTGAGACGGCGTGAGGCCATTGTGGGTGCGGAGGTCTGTTGTTTGAGAGGAGGAGGGCCGAGGCGAGGGCCAACCCTCATGACGGGAGCGGAGACGCGCGGCGATTATGAGGCTTACGTCGAGACGGGAGAGGAGGGCTCCTATGCTACCGGCTAGGTTACGAGGAGATGAGGGATGACGCTAGGGCTACTAAGGCCACGACGAGAGGCTGGTTTGATAGACCTGTCCCTATACCGAGCTTGGTAGGAGGAATGCCGACATTTTCCGGTTCGGAAGAGAAAGACTCGGAGGGGAAGAAGAAGGGAGAGGCCGATACGAGTGGCTTGGAGTGACTACGAGGTTTCAGTATCCCTTTTCTTGTCATGGCGGACACATTAGTTTGATTATGTATCTTAGTTTCTTTTAGCGGGTTGCCGGTTGTAGGAATGAATCGGGCTTAGACTCGTCAAAGAGCTTTTTAACTTGTAATGAATATTTGAATTGCTTTAGAGTTTTCGAGACGCTTTCATGGTACGATCAATTGTATTGATGCCAAAGTATGGCTTTTATTTGTGCTTTAGACCGAACCGTTTCATTTGCCTACGTTCCCCTCATTTTGAGGAGCTCGGGTCTTCGTAGTTCAACGGTGAACTCTTTTTTTTTGTTGTTTTTTTTTTGTTTTTTTTTTTTTTTTGTTTTTTTTTGGTGCAACCACTGTTTTTACCTAGGCCGCCCTTCTCGGGTTTCTAACCTAGTTGGGTATTACTCTTTTAGCACTCTTTTTTTTTTTTTTTTTTTTTTTTTTTTTTTTTGTTTTTTTTTTTTTTTTGTTTTTTTTTTTGGTGCAACCATTTGTTTTTACCTAGGCCGCCCTTCTCGGGTTTCTAACCTAGTTGGGTATTACTCTTTTAGCACTCTTTTTTTTTGTTTTTTTTTGTTTTTTTTTTTACGCGTAGTATCTGCGCGGCTTGTCACCATTCTTGGGTGTACAAAGGGATTCCGTCGAGGTGCGCAAGTTGCATGGCTCCTCGGAGAAGATCTTACGGACTACATATGGCCCGACCCATACGGGCTCCCATTTGCCGAGGGGTTGATACGGGTGGGGGCTTTTCTTTTAGAACGAGATCACCTTCTCGGATTTCCCGATGCTTTACTTTCTTGTCGAAGGCTCACAGCCATTCTTCCTTGGTAGGCTCGGATGTGTTCCATGGCCTTCGGTCGGCGTTCGTCTAGTAGGGCCAATTCATCATGGCGACTACGGGAGCCATTCGACCTCGTTGATCGGCTTTCCGGCGGTATACGGAGCGAGGGGATTTCCGGCTCGATTGGGAGTACGGCTTCCATTCCGTATGTGAGGGCAAAGGTGTTTCCCGATTGCCGTTCGGCGTGTTACGTAGCCCCGAGTGCCAAGTGTAACTTCTCGGGCCAATCTACGCCTTGGACGGCCATTTTCCGGATGATATTTTTCGAGTCTTGTTTCTTTGCTTCGACGGCTCCGTTGGTTTGGGGCTGTAGGGAGATGACTTGTGACGGGTTATTCGGAATTCCGCCGGCAATTTTCACATTCCCCTTCGAAGTGGGATCCATTATACGAGATGATTTCGGTGGCAACCCGTATACGCACATGATGTTTTCTTTGATGAAGAGGGCAACTTTCTTTGAATTGAGGATTTTGTAGGACTTTGCTTCAACCCACTTGGTGAAATAATCCCACGGCTACCGGGGACGAACTTCGTGGCCGTTCTTGCTGATGGTGTGATTTTGCCTATGACATCAATTCCCCAAGTGACGAAAGGCGAGGGGTTGTCATGCGGTATAACTCGTGAGGAGGCAAGTGATTAAGATTTGAGTATCGGCGGCATTTGTCGCGGCTTTTGACAAAGCTGGATGCGGTCGGTTTCCATGGAGATCCAAAAGTACCCCATTCTCGGTATGATTTGCATCGAGCTCGAGCATTCATGTGAGGGCCGCGAGTACCACCATGTATTTCTTTCATGAGTTCGGTAGCCTCTTGTTTGCGATACATCGCGGGGAGGGGCCTTGATAACGCTTCTTGTATAGCATATTTCCCAAAGAACATAATGGGAGGCGAGCCGCTTCGAGTGAGAGACTTTTTGCTTTGATTCCTTCTTTATATTCCCCGTCTTCATTTTTGAAAGAGGCCTCGCCATCCTTAGTCTTGGTAAATGCGAGTGTACCGGGGATCATTGATCGGTTCGGCTTCCGCTTCAATTTCGAAGCAATAGGCGGGGTTTTCTCTTCTCCCAGACTACGAATGGTTTAACGAGACTTTCCTTCGGGTATTTCGACAAGAGAGGCTAGTGTAGCCGAGCATCTGCGAACTTTGTTTCGGTCTCTTGGCGAGGTAATGGCGATTTCTTTGAATTGAGCCACTAGTTCTTCCATGTAAGCATGATACTTACGCAAACCCGGATCCACGGTCTTCCATTTGTTAGAGACACGATTGATGATGAGGGCGAGTCACCATACACCTCCAATTCCTTGATATTTCTTTCAAGGGCGGCTTCCAACCCGGCTATGCAAGCTTCATATTCGGCGGCGTTGTTGGTGACTTGAAGTTCGGCCTTGCTGCTATGGGGGTGTGTTCGTCGGTAGGATCGACCGAAGCATTCCTATCCCGTTCCCCCTTTTGTTTGACGCTCCGTCGAAGAAGAGTTGCCGGTGATTTTCTCCTTCTAGGGCGAAGATTCCATCATCGGGAAATTGAGGTTCGAGTCCTCGAGACTCATCACTTGGGAAATCGGCCGGATGTTACGCCATTATGCGTCCTTTTACGGATTTCCTTGAAACATAAGTGATGTCATATTCGGCCAAAAAGAACGACCATTTTGCCAATCTCATGGAGATGGAAGGCTTGTCGAACAGATATTTGATGGGGTCTATCCTTGAAACAAGATGTATCGGGTGAGGCTGCATGTAGTGTTTCAACTTTCCCACTACCCGGACCAAACTGCGCAAGTCTTCTCGCAAGCGAGTAATTGAGTTCGCTTCCTTGGAGCTTTACGCTTCACGAAATAGATGGCGTTTTCGACTTTGGAATCTTTCTTCTCTTGAGCTAGCATAGCCCCAATTCTTGTATCCGTGACAGGTTAGATATAGCAAGAGTGGCTTTTGCCGATGTGGTGGGCGAGAGAATCGGGGATTCACAAGGTATGCCTTAATCTGTTCAAAGGCAAGTGACATTAAGGGTCCATTACGTGTAGGCATTCTTCTTCATCAACTTGAAGATTGGCTCGCGGTCGAGGTCGGTGATTTACAAAGCGGCTTATGTATTGCGGTCTTCCCATGAAGGATTTCACTTGTCGGTGTCAGTGGTGGCTTCATTTCAACTATCGCCTTGATTTTACGGGGATCTACTTCGATTCCCCGTTACGTCACCATATATCCTAGTACCTTGCCTCGTCTTACACCGAAAGTGCACTTGGTGGATTCGGTCTCATCTTTGTGGTCTCGGAGGCGGCCGAAGAATTTTCTCAAATCAACAAAGTGCTGGCCATCGATCCTCTGGAATGTATTATCATGTCGTCCACATAGACCTCAATTTCTTTGTGGATCATGTCATGGAGCAGCTGTAGGCGCCCTTTGGTACGTAGCTGACATTCTTTAGTCCGAATGGCATGACCGTGTAGCGTATGTGCCCAAGGGGTTGTGAAGGCTGTTTTGGCTTGATCTTCTTGCCATTTTGATTTGGTTGTGGCCAGG
Organism: Adenophora triphylla var. japonica; assembly: GCA_022495995.1. NCBI lineage: Eukaryota > Viridiplantae > Streptophyta > Magnoliopsida > Asterales > Campanulaceae > Adenophora > Adenophora triphylla. The sequence goes on along the minus strand of JAFEMH010001864.1, from coordinate 170,067 downwards.
CAAAACCGTCGACGAAGGATTTGACTTCATGGTTGGCCGTGGAATCTACCAAAATGTCGATGTTTGGCGAGGAAATCGTCTTTTGGGTGGCTTTGTTCGGATCCACTGAAGTCTACGCGGCATCGGATTTTCCGTTGGCCTTAGTCACCGTCGCTATGTTGGACGGCCATGTTGGGTATTCAATGACCACTGATGAAACACTGCTCTGAGCATCTTTTCTATTTCCTCTTTCACTTGTAAGGACCATTCGGGCTTAATTCTTCTTAGCTTACGCTGCGGCTTGACTTACGGGTCGAGCGGTATTCGGTGCTCAACTATGGAAGGATCGAGGCTGGCATATCTTTATAGGACCATGCGAACACATCCACGAATTCTTTTAGCGGCTCGATTAGGGCGTCCCTTTCGGTCCCTTCGAAGAAACTACCAATCTGCGTCTCTTTAGGCTCTTCCGCGGTTCCCAGATTCACACTTGTCAAAATCTCTTCGGCGGCTTGGGCTCGATTTTCCTCTTTTCGGACAACTTTGCTTAAAGATTTCTTTGATATATTGTTCATTTAATGTGTACGCCTCTTCATCTAGTGAATCGTTATTAAGCTTGTTTTAGATTATTAGTTAATTCATCATTAGTTAAAGTGGCAATTAAGGGATACTCGAAAGGTTCATCATTTCATTGAAGACGAAGGGAATACAACGTTGGCTACGAGACTCGTAGTCTTCGGGCGTAAGGCCATCGGACGACTCGAGAGACTCGAACTCAGCAATGAGAGACTCGGAGGACTTTACAAAGGTTGACACGAAAGGACGGGGGACCAATCCAAGCTTGGTGATCATTTCCTCTTTGGTCGCGGACGGGCACGAGAGAGTTTCCCAATTCTTTAGCGGCATCGGCTGTCGGTGGCTTCACAACCGGGAAAGGCATGGTCTCTGTGCTCCCTCTTCGATCGTTGCTATCATCTCTTTGTACGAACCCGAGAATCAATTGTGTTTGGCGTCGAAAGGCTGAGCATGTGGATGTAGGGATCTTCCTCAATCCACAGGGATTTCCGTTTCGTCACAATCGACCGCTCAATCCCGAGATGTAGGGACGCATGTGCGTCTCGGTGTCTTTGCTAGAAAAATCTCATGTCCCATACTCGGCGGAAAGGCTTGGCGAGGTAGTTGAGCAAGGAGGACGTCCCACACGACGTTCATAGATTCGGCGAGTGCGTCGGTGTTTGTCGACTTTTATCATGAAAATCTCCTCGCACAGCGAGGCGAAAGAATGGGTTTGCGAGAATGCTTGACAAATCTGTGATTGAGGACCGGGGACTTGTGTGCTGTATCATGGCGGTGTTCGGCGTTTCCTTCCGGTACGCCTCCAAGTGTTGGAAATAGCAATTAAATTTGATGAATCGAACTTCTTCGGAGTGCTCGCTTGAGTGTGTCGACATAGTTGGCATCATTTGGATTCCAAAGGATCTTGGCGAGACTTGCCTCTTGAAGGATGTAGCCCGGTGTTTGGTGTGGGCGTTCTTGGCTATTGTTTCGGCTTCGTTCCCTATGAGAAGCTGTCACCCCTTATGACTTCAAGGTCTCCTGCCGGTTGATGAATTTGACGCATTGGTGGAGAGTGGAGGCTATGGCTTTCATGTGATGCAACCAAGGGCGCCCTAGTAGAGTTTGTGAACTCGGAGGATATCCATTACATGGAACTTTGCGGGCACCATTTGGGTTTCGTACCCGAGTTCAGTCACTTGTCCCCGGGATGGGGCCGAGACGAACCGTCGTAGGCCTTGACGGTCCGGGTAGATGGGATCACGCGCCTTTCATTTATGCGGAGGGCCCTCATCATCTTTGAGGAAGGACGTTTACCGATGATCCATTGTCCACTAATACCCCGAGGAGTGACATGGTGTTGAGCCGAATAGTGATGTACAAAGCTTCATTGTGTTGGGAGACATCTCTTGGCAAATCTTCATCGCGAAGGTGATCATACTCCCATATAGGTGAGGATCATAGATTTGGTCCTTGTCTCGGGATGGAGAGTCATCAAGCCGGTCACTTCGTGCCTTTTTCTTGCGAGGTAGAGTCTTTGCCGAAGCCCACAGGTTATGCTTGATGCCTTTTGTGGCGGTTGCCATCTCTAGTCAACATGTTGATTGAGTGGGAGCGCCGAGGCGGCGTCGGTTTTTCTTCATCGGTGTATACTCGGGAGGCTGGACAAGGCGAACCTTGGGCGGCGACCACGAGGGGTTGGACTTACATTCTGCGGTGACTACAGTATCCGAAAGTCTCAGATACGTCGTTGGCAAGGCTTTTACGCTCTTTTACCCCTTTTTGCTTTGGGGAAGGCGGGCATTTGGAGTAGAGTACATAATAATCAAATCCCAGATGGCTCCCAGAGCGTTCCAGCTTGTTATCACCGGCCTCGAATCTCTCCTTCAATTTTCTTTGGGAGGAAATTTTCTTTTTCTTAGGAGGACGGTCCTCGTGTATCCGATCTGATAGTCCCTTTCAAGGCAATCGGGACGAGTCACAAATATCCCACCAAATGTGTTCTACGGGTGGTGGCGGATTTGGGACCTCGGGTTGACGGTCTTTGGAATGACTTTGAGTGGGCGGGTCAGGGGATCTGGCTGTGGGCTCATGCGGTAGCGAGTGATTGGACTCCGCCGGATAATGAGAGATATTGAGGTCCGGGGAACGGGCACATGTTTGTCCTTCGGGGTAGCCCCGGTCGGTTGGGATATTGTTAAGGTCCCGAAGTGGCGTGTGGCCTCTTCAATCCGAGGCTGCTTTATGCATTGCAGCGTTCTTCCGGGGCTTTGATGGGCGACCATATTTCTTCAAGCTGTTCCACGATTTTCATCACTCGGGTGATATTTGTGGGATCATCACTTTGAGAGGGACAGCGACGGTATACCGAACTCTTTCGTCCACATTCTTTGTTTGGGGGCCGGTTGCCTGTAAGTCGGCGGGCGGGAGTCCGGCGGTGGAAACATAGGAATCTTGGGGTAGCATCTTGATGTATCAGGGACTATTAAGAAGAGGAGGAGAACCCTCTTCCTTCTTTGCGGTAAAAGTGCCATCGGAATTGAGGCGATAGTCAAACCATGACTTGCGACTACCCCAGTGGGTCATCAATTTGAGCCTCATGTCGAAGTCTCATTTGTTCTACCAAGCTGGATCCAATCTTAGAGTGCATGTACGAGGGATTTTGGAGGACGGAGCAACGTTATCCCCATCATTACCGGGCGATGCGGACATTACGAAACCCGGAGTCGGAACAAACGGTGAAGGCGACGATGCGCTTGACTCTTCCCAGCGATCAAACGGTGACCGGTGCCGAAACCAAGCTTTGTGCGGAGGCTGCGGGGAAAGGACACGAAGGTTCGAGATGTGCAGGAATGGAAGGAGGGTAGGTGTTTGGGCTTTTGGCTCATGCAACATGCGGTTATTTGTTCACGTTTACTTAAAACATGTTTTATTAACCTAATCGGTTGGAAAAGATTGCTCTTCTTTTCGCAAACTACTCGATTCTGGATCGGTGGGCCCCGTCACTACGTCTATAAGCCCCTCGTATTCCACTGTATTTCGACCTCCCGGGGTGGGCGGCCCGGGCGAGGGTCCTATAGGGCAGCGGGTCCCACCGGCCGAAAGAAAAACGATCCTAAAAGTCGGCGGGTAATCGAGTCTTAACGAGCATTCGATGTAAATTACGGACAAGGCGACGTCGAAAGTCAAGATCATGTCAGAGGCTCGACAAAAGTCGGCATGATTTGGGTGATAAGCGTCCACGATTGATCTTGACTTGTCGTCGGTTAAGCCGTAATTAGGCATGGAATAGTCATTAATCCTTGATGACTCGGTGTCAATCTTTGGGAGTCGAGTGTATAATTTGTGCCGGTCGAGCCGAAGTCAAGGCGCCGGTCAATATCTTGGTCAAAGTCTGCGGCGGAAAACCGGCGAGAACTTCGGCGATTAGGGACCCGAAAGATATTGAGTCGGTATGCCGACAAAGGCTTGAAAGGAAAGGTCTATACACGGACGGGGGCATGACACGGACCGGACTAAAAACCAAGCGGGTCTCGGACAAAGTGTGTCACGGACAAGTGCATGGTCGACACGAGGCTCCATGGGATGTTTGGGTAGTCTGTGCTCATCCGAGAGGCGTAATAAGACCAAACGGACCGCGACAAGGATTTCCCGGGTTAAGGACGTAGTGTGCGGTGTACGGTCACGTGCGCGTAGTGTGCAAGCGATCTATATTCTTTTACGAGTAAAATAGAGATTTTTTTATGTGTCTTAAAAAATATGATGCATGATTTTTTTGGAAATTTTCTTTTTTTTTTTTTGAAAATCCTTTTTTTTTTGATTTTTTTTTTTATGAGCACATAAGCACGTAAGCACGAAAATTCCGACAGTTAGGGACATTATTCCGGCAGGTCAAAATTTTGACTTTCTCCGAGGCGGCCAAAACAACATGAAAAGCGTGCAAAAATCAACACACACACAAAAATGATTTTCAAAGCGGGACGGAAGCTTGACCCTCAAAAGCTTTTTTGAAAACGGTGATACCGGTACGTGGGATTGTTAGACCACAATTTATCCCGACTCGTGTTAGGAGGCGATAACGGGAAATTTAGTGGTTTCCACCAATATACCAAATACCATTTTTTTAAAAAAAGCTTAGTCCCCGGCAGTCGCCCTTTGTGATGAATGTGCATATCCGAAAATTTTCCCATTTTGTGTGTTTGAAAAAATCAACGAAAACGGAGTCGCCACGCCATTTTAATTTTGAGGGCCAAAACTTTGAAAAAGCCCGAGATCAGAGATTTAGGTTCGGAGGAGGTCATGTTACGCGTCGGGAAGGACGTTAGTGTGCACCCGACACGCCTCGTAAAACGAGTCTTCCAAGCTGAAAATCATTTGTGTGTGTGTGTGTGTGTGTTTTGGCCAAAATAAGTTGAAACTCAGAAAAGTAAAAATTGGGATATCTTTTTAAGACTTTAAACTGATCCCATGATTTTTTGGAAGATTTTGGATTGATATTTGGTACTCAAAAGACCTTTTGAAGTTGAGAGCCATTTCTGCCAGAATGAAAAAGGCAGTGGACCTTTGATTTTGAAAGGGATTCAAGGGTCTTAAAACTTCATAATCTGGATAAACTCAGAGAATGAAAGTTGTTCTAGACACCTTAAATAAAGTTTGTGCGAAGGAATTTTCCATTTTGGAGAAGATTTGAGGGGTCAAAACCTTCTGGAAACCTCAGATATGAGATCTGGATTCCCAGAAGCTGATGAACTAGCCTCTGAAAGAAAATTTGAAAAGAGGAGTTTTACTCACCCAAAAAATAAGGTAAAAATATGTCTGGAAAGCTCTGGATGTTGGCTACAAAAAGTATTTTGTAGTCAACACCAAATTCCAAGTTCATCTGTGTCCAAAAATTAATACCATGGACTGAGGTCTGAGAAAATTGCTACTGGACAGCAACTTCTCAAGAAAGAAAATATGATTTTAAGGGGGGTTTTGCATCCATGCTTGTCCCCATTTCCCTAGGTTTTGGTTAGTGATCACTAGACATTTTAGTGGTGAATCAACTATACCAAACCATCCTTGGGGTACATTAGGACTAAGCATTTCATTTGCTTGGAAAGGGGATTTTTATCCTTTGAAATCAAGATTTAGTGCTTGAAAATGGTTTTTTTTAGGGTTTTGAAAGTGTGTTTTTGCAAGTAAACAAGAAAAAACTTTGAGAATAATGTTGATCTTGGTAGAAGATCATCCATGGAGATGGTCTTCCATGGTGATCTTCTTAGATCTAGAGCAAGAAGATGAAAGAACTACATTTTGTAGTTTGAAGATGCATGCATGGATGAGATTTAGGGTTAGGAAGAGGAGGGTTTACCAATCTTCCTTGTGTTCTTGAGTGTTTGACTTGAGTGTATGAGTGTTTAGGGCTTTAATATGAGAGTGAGTGGATGAGTATGAGTTGGGAAAGATTGGAGAGAAAATGGTGACAATTCTTGAAGTGAATTCTCCTTTGTTTTCTCTCTATATTTCGCTGAGAGGTTCGGTGCAAAATGTGTTCTTCCTCCTTATTTTTTGTAGCTTTGGAGGGCTCAATTTATAGCCCTCTGTAAATTACAAACATATCCGCGCGGATGGATCCCCTCAGCGTGCACTGTTCATTAAATGCAGCTTCAGCTTTGGACAAGAGGAATAATCTTTTTGAAATTTCAAATTAACAGCCAGTTTTGTGTCTCCAGCCATTGCTATTTGTGGTTTTATTCCTTTTGTTTTTCTTTTTAAGATTCTTTTTAAGGTTTAACCTTAAATAACAATGCCCATTTTACCCTCACTTTGTTAGGAAAGTTAGGATAGTTAGGAATTGTTAGAAATGTTATAACTTTCGTTAATTTTCTAACGAAAATTATAACAAGCTCAAATTGGAGCACTTACAGACTGTGACCGAGATTCGTAGTTTTCTTGGTTTGGCGGGGTATTACCGAAGGTTCATTGAGGGTTTTTCTCGGATTGCGACTCCGTTGACTAGGTTGACTCGGAAAGACGTATCGTTCGTATGGGATTCCAAGTGTGAGGCAAGTTTTGATGAATTGAAGAAAAGGTTGACAACGGCTCCTATTCTTACCCTTCCGGATGGTTGCGAGAATTTTGTTATTTATAGTGATGCCTCGAAGGCGGGTTTGGGTTGTGTGTTGATGCAAAATGGGAAAGTTATTGCGTATGCCTCTAGGAAGTTATCACCGGCGGAACAGAATTACCCTACTCATGATATGGAATTGGCGGCGATCGTGTTTGCATTACATAAGTGGAAGCATTACCTTTATGGGGCGAAGTTTGAGATTTTCACCGATCATAAGAGTTTGAAATACTTATTTACCCAAAAGGAGTTGAACAACCGACAAAGAAGATGGCTTGAGTTCTTGAAGGATTTTGATTGTATAATTTCTTATCATCCGGGGAAGGCCAATGTAGTGGCGGATGCGATTAGCCGAAAGGCGTATGTGACAGCTTTGAGTTCTCGAGAGTTGAAGAGAGAAGTAATCGTTGCGAATGTTCAAGCCGTTCCTACATTATATGGAGAGTTGAAGGAAGCTCAACAAAATGATCCGGAGTTGAAGAAAAATTTTGATCAAGTGCAAGAGGGAAAAGCCGGGGATTTTGCGTTGAATAGAGATGGGATTTTAACCTTTCAAGGGAGAATTTGCGTTCCTTCGTTACCGGAAATTAAGAAGCGTGTGTTAGAGGATGGCCATAAGTCCAAGTTTGCGATTCATCCGGGTAGTACCAAAATGTATCAAGACTTGAAGCGTGGGTATTGGTGGAATGGTATGAAGAGGGAAATTGCGGATTTTGTTTCTAAGTGATTGACTTGTCAACAAATTAAGGTCGAGCATCAGAGACCCGGCGGGGCCCCAGCTTCAGTTGGATATTCCGGAGTGGAAATGGGAAGGGATCTCGATGGATTTTGTTTCGGGTTTACCTCTTACCGTGAAGAAGATGGATGCTATTTGGGTTATTGTGGATAGATTGACAAAGTCGGCTCATTTTCTTCCGGTGTCAACCAAGTTTTCGTTAGAGAAGTTAGACCAGTTATATATGAAGGAGATTGTGAGACTTCACGGGGTTCCGGTTAGTATTGTTTCCGACGAGAGATCCGAGGTTTACATCTAGATTTTGGAGAGCATTGCGGGAAGCCTTGGGTTCTAAATTGTGTTTCGGTACGGCATTTCATCCTCAAGCCGATGGTCGATCAGAGAGAACTATTCAGATACTTGAGGATATGTTACGGGCTTGTGTGATGGATTTCCAATTATCTTGGGAGGATCATCTACCGCTAGTTGAGTTTGCTTACAACAACAGTTACCAGTCTAGTATTGAGATGGCTCCGTATGAGGCGTTGTATGGTAGAAAGTGTAGATCTCCGATGTGTTGGGACGAGGTAGGTGAAGCGAGACTTTGGGGCCCGGATTTGGTTCGAGATTCTACGGAGAAGATCAAGGTGATTCGGGATAGATTGAAGACGGCTCGAGTAGACGAGAAAAGCTACGCAGACAATAGAAGACGGGATTTATCTTTTCGGGTTGGTGACTTTGTGTTCTTGAAGGTCTCTCAGGACGGGAATTAAAAGGTTTGGTAATAAGGGTAAGTTGGCTCCGAGGTTTGTAGGTCCGTTTGAGATTCTAGAGAAGATAGGGGAATTGGCTTACCGGTTGGCGTTGCCTCCGTCTTTTTCTTTGCTTCATGATGTGTTTCACGTTTCTATGCTAAGGAAGTATTGTCATGACCCCTCCCATGTTTTGAGTTCTCCCCCCGACGATGTTCAGGCGGACATGTCTTATGTGGAAGAACCGTTAAGAGTCTTAGAATTCCAAGTTAAGGAGTTAAGAACTAAGAGTATTCCGATAGTAAAAGTCCTTTGGAAGAATCACACCGTCGAGGAAGCAACGTGGGAGCTAGAGTCGGAGATGAGGGCGAAATACCCTTGGTTGTTTGAGAATTCAAGTAAGTCTTTTTAAAATTCGGGTCGAATTTTTCTTTAAGGGGGAGTGAGTGTGACGACCCCAACCCTAGGCACTAATTTTAAATATTATATTATATGCTTTTAATAATTATGTTAATTTTATGTGTTCATTTATGTCTTTAAGTTCTTATTTTAACATAAATTGGGTGAGAAGTAATTTAGAACCCCTTTGGAGTTCAAGAGAAAATTTAAATAAAGAAGCTTGGGGGAAAAATAAAAATAGAAAATAGATGAATAGTGGGAGGAGGTTAAATTGGGTAGATAAATAATTTAGGGTGAAGGGTTAAAAATTAATTTGAAAGCCTTTGGATATTTTATGGGTAGGGGCCAATTCTTACTTTTCCCCTAAACCCTCCATGGGGCAAGCCCTCACCTCATCCTCCTTACTCTCCCTCCTTCCTCCTCACTCCTTCATTCACCTCATACTTCTCTAGGGAAAGCTTTGGAAAACCTCCATGGAAGCTTCAAGCACCAAGCTTTGAAGCCAAACCATTCCTCCACCAAATTCAAGTCTAAGGATATTTTTGAGTTGGGATCATCTAGGGGATCAAACCAAGCTAAGAAGATCTACATTCTATTCTAAAAACCTAAGGTGAGTTGTTATGATTCCCTTCTTCTATTTGTTCATAAGTTCTTTGATTATTGTTCTTGGCCTTGTGATGCTTATTTCTTGCTTGGAAACCTAAATGGGAGTTGAATGGTTAGAAAATAACATTTGTTGAAGTTAGGGTTCAATGAAGATGATCCAAAAGGTTTGAAATGGGTAGAAATTGTAGTGATAAATAATCTAGGGTTACTTGGTTTTGAAGTTTACATGTTTGTATGGGACTTGGAATGATTGAAGTATCCTTTGGTGCTCTTGAATTAAGCTTGGTTAGAAGGAATGGAAACCTAGGCTTAAATGGGTAAAAATCTGAAAATGGGCTGGAGGAAGGCTTGGGCGGTCGCCCATGGGGGCTTGGGCGGCCGCCCATCATGGCAGGAAGTCACATTTGCTTTAAAGTCCACTTGGGCGGTCGCCCAAGTGATGAGGGCGGTCGCCCATCATGGCAGAAACAATAAATTCCTTTGAAGCCCACTTGGGCGGTCGCCCAAGTGGTTAGGGCGGTCGCCCATGCCCCTGAACCAAACTTTTTCAATTTAAACAAGAATTGTTTAGTAAGTTGTTTGGCCACTTATAAATGGTGACTCCCACTTAGTAATTGAACTTGAACCTTCATTGAGATCTTGTATCCTTGTATATGGAATTTGTAGGGTAGGTTAATGATCCCTCATTTCCTTACTTGATGTTATATATATTGTTGTTGATATTGTTTAGTGTATTCATAAATTGTTGCACTTTGATATTGTTGGGGCATGAGTATATATTACCATGTGGCTATTGTTTATCCCTTTTTGTGGATTTTATTTCAAGTAACTACTATGTGCTTGATAATTTGTTAATCAGCTGATATTGGGGGTATAACGTAATACGATCAATTATGGAAGTGTGACCTAATGTGATCGGATTATGTTATACCTGTGCGAGTCCCTCCTGTGCCGCAGGTTGGGGTTATAGCATCTTGTATTGAGCCAAAAGCCTTACGTAGTTGCTACTATCTTATTTGGTTCCCTGAAAAATGGGTCTTATAAGATGTGAGTATTGCTTAAGCAGCTCACCTAAGATTGGAGTATTATTATACCCAATGTTGTACGACTATTGTTCAGACGGGAAAAGGTAAACCAAAGGTAACGTAAGGTGTTTACAGTTTTTTCCAACGTGTTATGTGTTGCATCTATTTGGCATATTGTTGCATACATAATAGCTTGCTGAGATTTATTCTCACCCCTCTCCCTTTAATGTTTTAGATCCCGAGACAGGCGGACCGGCCAAGTAAGGACGGAGAGGAGTTTGGAGTAATCTTTTGGGTATTGTCGGGGTATGTATAGGGTGACGTATAAAATGTATTTTGGTAATTCCTTTATTGGAGTTTGTAATTATAAACTTTAAATTCTACGTCATAACCTTCATCTTTTGTAACTAAACAATTGTTCGTTTTCAAAGTTGGTCAACTCCTCCTCCAATGTGGAGTGGAGTCGAGTTCTTTTGAAATGTTATGTTATTAAGGTTTATATTTGAAAGTCAAAGTGAAGTTTTAAAAGTTTAGTGTTTTTGGGTTAGTTTGAGGACGCTCCAACTCGGGACACGTGTAGGTTCCGGGTCGGGGTCCTCACAGCCAACACCCTCTATATGTGACGTAGCGAAAGCTTAGATAGATGACTGATTACGGGTAGAAATTAATCAATACGCGAATCAATTCTTCAACCGCAGTCGAAATTAATCAAGACTACACGTTGGAACAAGAAAACGATTATATTCAAAACGGCATAAAAACAGCCTCTCAAAACCCTAACATAAAGTATATAAAGTCTGGAAAAAAACCCTACTGAAAAGAAACCCTAAAACTGCGAAATTACGAAAAGGTTCAAAACAATGAAAAAAAACGGATAAAAACTTCAGAAGGCCGTTTGAGGCCCTTAGAAGCGTTTTTTGGCCTATTTATGGGTCGCTTAGGGGGTGTAGCCCTACGACTTTTGTTCCTCTCGAAAAGACGCTCGTTTTGATATGTTGTGCGTCCCGTAACTCCTCCGAAATCAAAAGTTAAGCCCGTTACGGTCGAATGCATCTAAAAACTCGAACGCCAACTCTTCGACTGCATCATTCTCCCCACGCCTGAAAAAATTCGTCCTCGAATTAACACCCACTTCATCATCAGACGAATCCCCAGCATACGGAACCAAATGCTTCACGTTAAAGACATCCGAAGTATAAATATGACTTGGCAGCTTCAATTTGTATGCATTTGGATTAATCTTCGCAACGACCTCAACAAGATCAATCTTCCTAGCTGACAGCTTATTATACTCACCAACTGGAAAACGATCTTTTGTTAAAATAGCCCACACAAAATCACAAACCTGGAACTCAACGAGACGCCTTTTCTGATCAGCTGCATGTTTGTACCTAGCGTTCGCAGCCTCCAAATTAGCACGAACCTTGGTATGAACTTCCTGCAACCCAGAAATCAGATCGACCGCTTTACCATGCACCTTCTGTTTGCTGGGCAATGTAGCGCATCCAACGGACCCTTAGGCTGAACCACATAAACCACCTGAAACGGACTAAAACCGGTACTGCGATTAATGGCATGATTGTGGGCAAATTCCGCTTGACGCAACTTCTGATCCCAAGATTTAACATGATCCCTAACCAAACATCGCATCAAATTACCCAACGACCTATTCACCACCTCGGTCTGGCCGTCAGTCTGAGGATGGTATGCACTGCTGAAATTAAGCTGAGCATTAGCCATTTTCCACAAGCTGCGCCAAAAATGACTTAGGAACCGGGTATCACGATCAGAAACAATAGTAGACGGTAGACCATGCAGACGGTAGACCTCCTTGAAAAATAACTGAGCCACATTAATCGCATCAGTTGTCTTCTTACACGGAATGAAGTGAACCATTTTGGAAAACCTGTCGACAACCACAAAGATGGAATCAAACCCCCGCTGTGTACGTGGCAACCCCAAGACAAAACACATACTAATCTCCGCCCACGGCTGACTTGGAACAGATAATGGCATATACAACCCCGCATTAGTAGCAGCCCCTTTTGCCCCGACACCGCTGGACATACTTATCGACTTCCTTACGCATACTCGGCCAAAAATAAGAGGCCTAAACAAGCCGCAAAGTACGATCACGACCAACATGTCCCTCACCGTGAAGCTCCTGTATAATCAGCAAACGAAGACTACAATCAGGAACACATAACTGATTACCTCGAAACAAGAACCCATCATGAATCAAGAAATCTGGTTTACGCCCAGCCCGAACATCCGCCAACACGGCCGAAAAATAAGGATCAGCAGCAAGCAACTCACGGAACGAATCAAACCCAGGTACTTCCACTCGCATAGTAGTTAATAAACCCCGACGCCTACTCAAGGCATCAGCCACCTTGTTAGTAACTCCAGCTTTATGATTGACCACAAAAGTGAATTGTTGTAGAAAAGCAATCCACCGAGCATGGCGAGCCGAAATCTTGTCTTGACCATGAAGATGGCGCAAGGAGTCATGGTCGGTGAACAAAATAAACTCCTGATGGAACAAATAATGCTGCCAATGCTTCACAGCTTGTACGACAGCATAAAACTCCACATCATAAGTACTATACCGTGTCTTGGCTCCCGACAGTTTCTCACTGAAATACGCCACCGGACGCCCATTCTGACTCAAAACAGCCCCAATACCCACTTTAGAAGAATCCGTGTGTAACTCGAACGACTGTGAAAAATCGGGTAACACTAAAATAGGGGCAGTTGTCAACCGCTCCTTAATATGCTGAAATGCTAAGTCGGCTTCAGCAGTCCAAGTGAAACGAACCCCTTTCATACAATCAGTAATAGGAGCCATGATACTACTGAAGTGAGGAATGAAACGTCGATAGAACGATGCCAAACCATGAAAACTCCGTACCTCGGTGATCGTAGTAGGGTGAGGCCAATTCTGTACCGCTGCCACCTTCGCAGTATCCACCTGTAGCCCTGCACCCGAAATCACATACCCCAAAAATAACACCCGAGGCACCATAAAAACACACTTTTTAGTCGCGGCATAAAACTTATCTTTACGGAGCACGGACAGTACCTCACGCACATGCTGCAAGTGCTCATCCTGACTGCGACTGTAAATAAGAATGTCATCAAAATACACCACCACGAAAATCCCAATAAAGGGTCGCAGCAACTGGTTCATCACACGCATGAACGTACTCGGGGCATTAGACAACCCAAAAGGCATAACCAACCACTCGTACAAACCCTCACGAGTTTTGAAGGCTGTCTTCCATTCATCTCCTGGCCGAACACGAATCTGATAGTACCCACTCTTCAAATCCAACTTTGTAAAGACTGTAGCACCACTAATCTGATCAAGCAAGTCATCTAAACGAGGAATCGGAAACATGTAACGGACTGTAATTTTGTTGATAGCTCTGCTGTCAACACACATACGCCAAGACCCATCCTGTTTAGCAATCAGTATCGCCGGTACAGCACAGGGACTCAAACTCTCCCGGATATGTCCTTTTGCCAATAACTCCTCAACCTGTCTCCGCAACTCCTCATGTTCTCTAGGACTCATACGATAATGAGGTCTATTAGGCAGACTAGCCCCAGGAACCAGATCAATATGATGCTGAATATCCCGGAGTGGGGGTAATTCAGCAGGGAGCTCATCTGGAAACACACTAGCAAATTCCTGTAACAAAGGGAGTACTGCCGCAGAAATCTGAACTGGGTCAGGAACTGCTTTCCCGACCAAAACAAACACTCTATCCGTCGATTCCACCTCGTCCTCAAACTGTGCGAAAGACAGGAAGGACGCACTCGAGACCGGTGTGGCTGTGTGGACTACCGGTTTCGTAGGAGCTAACACATACTTAGCCCCATCCACCAACAAACTGCACTACCAGAAAAACATGTTTTAGCGGCGGAAATTTCCGCCGCTAAAGTCAAAATTCCGTCGCTAAAGGTCATCACCGACGGAAAAATTACGTCGGTAGTCCGCCGCTAACATCCCGCCGCAGTGGTCCGACGGACCAAATTTCGTCGGTATAATTTTGATTTTACCGACGGAATTAAATCGTCGGTGATCTTTTGATATTAGCGACGAAAATTTACGTCGCTGAATTAATTTAATTTAATTTAATTTTTATTTCAGCAACGGAATATTCCGCCGGTGATTTAATTTATTTTAATTAAATTTTTATTTCATCGGCGGAATATTCCGTCGCTGATAAATTTAAAAAATTAAAAAATAAATAATTTATCAGCGACGGAATAATTTCGCCGCAGATAAATTAATTAAAAAAAATTATATTATCACCGACGAAATTATTTCGTCGCTGATAAATTAAAAAAAATTAAAAAATAAATAAATTTTCACCGACGGAATTATTCCGCCGCTGATAAATTATTTTTAAAAAAAAATTATATTATCACCGACGGAATTTTTCCGCCGCTGATAATTTAAAAAAAAATTAAAAATTATATTATCACCGACGAAAATATTCCGCCGCTGATAAATTAAAAAATATTAAATTAACAACGACGGAATAATTCCGCCATGATAAAATAAATAGCGACGGAAAATTCCGTCGATAGAGTCAAGAAAAGTCAAATGCACTTTAGGGGCGGAATTGAAACGAATATTCGACGAATATTCGTTTTTAGCGACGGAACTCAGCGACGGAATTGAATTTCGTCGGTAAAATTGACGCCAAAATTATTCCGTCGCTAAATCATAATTTTCGTCGCTATATAGCGACGGAATCATTCCGTCGCTGTTGATTCTGTCGGTAAAGACTCAGCTTCTGGTAGTGCTTTAAGTGTTAGTACGGCCATTATGAAAAATCTGTCTATCAAACTGCCACGGCCTCCCCAACAAAAGATGGCAAGCATCCATAGCAACCACATCACACCACAATTCATCACGATATTTTGCACCAACCGAAAATGAAACACGAGCACGTTTAGAAACTGTTACCTCTCTGCCCTTCTTCAACCACGCTAGTTTATATGGCTTAGGATGTTTTTCTGTCGGAATATTCAGTTTCTGGACCTCCTCCTCCGCAACGATATTCTCACAGCTACCTGAATCAATGACAAAACGGCAAACCTTACCCAAAATCGTACAAGTGGACTGAAAGATGTTGTTACGAAGCCACTCATTCTCCTCCGATGTTGGAAAAGGGGTTCTGCCCTTCTTTTTCGCAACTACTCTAGATCCTGGATCAGTGGGTTCCGTCACTTTACGTGCATAAGTCCCTCGTATTCCACCTGTATTTCGACCTCCCAGGGTGGACAGCCCCGGGCGAGGGTCCTATAGGGCACGCGGATCCCACCGATCGAGAGAAAAAAACGCTCCTAATGGGTCTAGCGGGTCATAGAAACTTTTAACGTACGAGCGATGCGAATTATAGTCAAGGCAATACCGGAAAAGTCTCGTCTTTCAGCCTTAACGGAATTTCGGCAGAATTTCGCTTGCGCGAATGACGTTTTGACTTTTCGGTAATGTCCGAGAAGATAATAGGCATGGGTCGGGCGGTAAAAGCCGGATGACACAGTGTCACATTGAACTTCGTTGCATACGCCGTGCGTGAGTCAAAATCGAAGTCAATGCCGAGTCAAGATCTTGCCAATTTTTCCTTGTCGGAATTTTGGTAGAGCTTCGCTTGAGTGAAAGATCTTTGGATTTTTGGCAAGGACTCGGTCTCGACTCTTACGCATTCCGTGCGGGTCAAGGTCAAAGTCAATGCCGGAGTCAAGATCTTGCCATTTTTTCCTTTGTCGGAATTTTGGCAGAGCTTCGCTTGTGCGAAGGACCTTGACTTCCGTTATGAACTAAGGCTTGACCTTTACGGGGATATGCAACTGGGCTATATGACATGGACTAGACCAAAAACCAACCAAAAGTGACGGTTTTTGAAACGTGTGACACGGGACCTGTGCATTGGTCGACACCGGGCCGCCATGGGGAGTTTGGGGTGATTCCGTGCGCGCCGGGAGCATCGTAAGAAGAATTTGTCCGTGACTGCAACTGAAAAACCACCCCGGGTTTAAAGGGACGTGCGTGCAAAGTGTACAGGATATATAAGGTGCGCGTAGTGTGCGGCCTCCTAAAAATGTTCCTTTTTGAGTTAAAACAGAGATTTTCAGAAATGTGTTTTAAAGGAATGATTTTTCGGGACGGGGGAAAATGTAACAGTTAAGGCACGTAAATTTTCTGGGAGCCCCAGACAGTCTTGGAACTGAATAGCCCCAAGTTGCCAAGGCTGCCAGATTATCCTCAATTTGTCCTGGTGGAATTGCCAATGAGGCCGCCCGGTTAAAATCCAAGGAGGATTAAGCCATACGGCTGCATGGATCAATTTTCCAGGTTCCACTCCTTTGCAATTTCAGGTTGCTTCCCGAACATTTTAGGCACCTTTCAGCTTTTAGCAGGCTTCCTGTTCAGAGTATGCACAATTCTCAAGATGCAATATGCAATGCAAGGAAAGAAAGCAAGCACGATAATTGTAATCCGTGATGGGAGTCTAACCCGCTCAAAGGAAAAAGCTTTCTTTTATTTTTTTTTCGAAAAGGGATACCGGTACGTGGGATTGTTAGACCACCTTTTATCCCAAGCCCCGGGTTAGGAAGCGATACAGGAAGGTTAGTGGTTTCCACCTATATATCGGGTATCATTTTTGTTTTGAAAATAAAAGCTTTTCTCCTTTGGTTCATTCCCCAGCGGAGTCGTCAAACTGTGAATGTGTGCCCAAATTCTATTTTTTGTGTTTTCAGTTTGGATTCACGCGAGTTTGAAAACATCCGGTTTAATTTGAAAAACGGAGTCGCCACGCCATTTTGATTTCCTCAAAACTTTGAAAAAAAAGGATTTAGGGTTCGGAGGTTAAGTTACCCCTTGGGAAGAACGGATCGTCGTTCACCCAAGGTGCCTTGCCGTAGCAAGTCTCCCTAGATTCCATTTTTCGTGCTTGCTCGTGTGCTTTCTTGTGTGCATGTGTTGAAAAGAGGGGGGAAATGTTCCAAGTTGTCTTCCGGACGTACAAACCATTTAGTTGGTTGTCGCTCGGGATTCCTTGGATTTTTATGTGTTCGGGACTTTGATCCCGTCCTCATCGTGGACTTGTGATCATCGCTATTTGACCTTGGGTCTTTGCGTGATCGAGAGAAGGACTCTCTTTTATAGTCCAAAATGGGGTTCTTTAGAAAAGGAGTGTCCTTAGCCCATCAATCCTACACCTTGAGAAGATTGAGTTTGTATTTGAGCTTTCATGCTCGTCTCAAGTGATAATCGGAGATATAGGTTCAAGGTTTATCCCTTTCTAAAGAGATTGTGGCACCTTTAATGGAAGAAACGATGTAAAGATAGGATCTTTACACCGGTCCATTCCGAAGGTTGCATCAAGTACCAATTGAGGACTAGGGGAATGCATGTTTTATAATAAAAATAACATTTTTAATGAAAAGATGACATTTTTTGGTGCAAAGGATGCTCTTTGATTGCAAAGGATGCTTCTTATGTAAAGAAAGGATTTTTAATGCAAAGGATGCAATTTTATGTAAAAAAATAGTGTTTTATATGCAAAGGATGCATAAAGACTACATTTTGAAAGCAAAGGATACTATTTTGATTGTAAAGAGATGATTTTTAGTGCAAAGGATGCATCTTTATGCATGAGAATGGGTTTTAGGTGCAAAGGATGCACCTTTAATGTAAAGACATGATTTTTATATGCAAAGGATGCATTTTTATTGTAAAAAAAGAGATTTTTAGGTGCAAAGGATGCACCTTTAATGCAAAAATCACATTTTTATGAGCAAAGGATGCTATTCTAATGCAAAGATCACATTTTTATGAGCAATGGATGCTATTCTAATGCAAAGATCACATTTTTATGAGCAAAGGATGCAATGGCAATGCAAATGATGCAAAGGGAGGGGGAAAATGATTTAAAGATATGATCTTTATCACCAAACATGCCAAGTCCCAAACAATATATAGCAATATATGAATGCAAGGAGCAAGTATATCACATAAAGCAAGTATAATGCAAGATAAGGGGGTGAGAGGTTACCAATGGTGGTGACCTCTTCTTCTTTGGAGTTTGCCTAGTGGATGGACCAACTCTTGGAGGCTTCAAGGAGGAGGGAGGTGGCTCTTGGCACTCACAGCTTCCTGGATTTTCGTAGGGATGTTTTGGGAGAGTTTGTATGCTGAAAATTGTTGTTTTAAAATGGGTAGAGGAGGCCTCTATTTATAGGCAGTCTGGATAGAGCAAATGAGGCCGTGCGGCTAGGAGTTCCCTCCTAATGCAGCCGTGCGGCATTATCCCTTGTGACTCAGCATGTTTCTAGAATCATGCAAGGTGGCCTTTCTAGAAGGTTTTCCATATTAAGGAAAACGTGCTTTTTTAATTTAAAGCAGTCCCTTCATTCCTCGGAAGGTTCGGAACAGTTTCGGAATTGCTCCCGAACTTTAGGAAAGTCCGGGGAATTGTCGAAAAACTTAACCGGAAGGCATGAGCCAGATTTGGGTACTTACAACTGCCAAACCGCCTCGACTATTTCTCAACCGCGAGAGCTCGTTGATGTGCTTCTGACACTGTCCCAATATCAAACATGTTTAAGGTATCCTGGATCTGAACCCGCAACCCACCGATAAACCGTGCTACCGTCTGGTCGGGTGTCTCCTGAATCTCGTTTCTGACCAGTAATTGATAAAATTATGTGGTATAATCATCAACCGAGCGCGATCCTTGCTTCAGATTCTGCAATCGCTGAAACAATATGCACTGATAATTGTATGGCAGAAACGCAGCCTGCATCTGCTTCTTCATCTTTTCCCACGACAGAATTTTCGACTTCCCGAACCTAGCACGTGACAGTTTAAGCTGCTGCCACCACGCTGTAGCCCTACCACGCAGCCTCGTGGCCACCAACGCCACACGCCTATCCTCCGGAACCTGTTTGAAATCCAAGATCTCTTCCACAGTGACAATCCAATCCAGAAACTCATCTGCTTGTAACCCTCCATTAAATTCTGGGATCTCCGTCTGCATACCCGCCTCCCATCGACGATTGTCCTCCTCCACTGGAGGCCGATGTGGCCGACGGCGAACTTGCAGGATCTCGGGATAGACTTCGTCACCAGTCTCTTCTGAATCCACCTCCCAATCTTGCTGTCTATGACGATCACCATGATCAGCCTGATTTCGTTGAAGGTGTTGATTGAACAGTTCGTTCATCCTGGTCGTTAACTGCTCCATCAACACAATCCAATGCGCTCCTCCATAGTTGGTCGCGACATGATTCCAAGGATCTCATCGAAGACTGATACCAACTGACGTAGCGGAAGCTTAGATAGATGACCGATTATGGGTAGAAATTAATCAATACGCGAATCAATCTTTCAACCGCAGTCGAAATTAATCAAGACTACACGTTGGAACAAGAAAACGATTGTATTCAAAACGGCATAAAAACTGCCTCTCAAAACCCTAACATAAAGTATATAAAGTCTGGAAAAAACCCTACTGAAAAGAAACCCTAAAACTGCGAAATTACGAAAAGGTCCAAAACAATGAAAAAAAAAACGGATAAAAATTCAGAAAGCCGTTTGAGGCCCTTAGAAGCGTTTTTTGGCCTATTTATTGGTCGCTCAAGGGGCATAGCCCGATGACTTTTGTTCCTATTGAAAAGACGCTCGTTTTGATATGCTGTGCGTCTCGTAACTCCTCCGGAATCAAAAGTTACGCCTGTTACGGTCGAACGTGTCTAAAAATTCGAACGCCAACTCTTCGACTGCATCATTATGTTACCAGACGAATGTGTTATCACAAGTGCTGATAGCACTTTTACAGTGTTACCAGACACGATATGATATGATTAGTTGGACATTTCTTTCATATGTTATATTGTATTAATGTATAACTATACCTGCAAAATATATGTTTGTTTTTAGTCTAAATTACAGGTAATAACCATGAGGAGATAAGCTACAAGGATGGAAGAACGAGTCAATAGAAGTTATACATGAAAGGGAATTTATGCGTAACTCGTGTAACTGGAAGAACCACGTGGGAAGACCTGTTCAAAGCTGATGTTGCTGAACAAAAGAAGAGTACAAACATAGGAGAGCACGTGGATACAAGAGATTGATGCTATGTGGTTGCTATTTTCAAGGAATTGACCGCTTCTTTAGCTCAACATACTCAACAACTCTTCCTTCTTATTCAAATCAGTTCCAAGCTGTTACAAAGAGTAGCCTACAAGCATTTGAAGATTATAAATAGGCAAGTGTGTGAAAGGCAGAGAGTAATATGTCGAGAAAACACACACAACTTGCACAACGACGTCATTTTGACCTGTTTAAAAAAAAAAAAAAACTAAAAGTCTAAAACAATAAGCGTATTTTTTTTTCACAATTTTTCATCTTTTCTTAAAGATAATAAAAAAAAAATTCATATTTTATTAAACAATTTTCTCCTATATAAAATAATAGAGATTTGGGTTGTTTCGACCATGTGGAGTATTTTCTGTAGGGTCTCCTGACATACTTCCTCCGTCTCACTACTGCGCATTTTTTTTTTATTGGACGTTTCATTACAAACTGCACACTTTCTAAAATGGCAAAGAATCTTTACTATTCCATCCACTAATTTTCTCTCATACTTTACTTTTATACTCACAACACCAATCAACTCACTATTTTCTATCCACTTTCTCTCTAATCTCATACTCATAACACTTACTTCACTAATTTTCTTTTTAATTTACGTGCAACGATGGCCAGTGCTTGTGCGCGGATTGTAGCGGGGCGGAGAGAGTATCTCCTTCCTTAATTGGAATTATCATCTCCACTGCTTTAATTGTTACCCTAATCTTCTGTCCAGGCCAAGCCTTTTCCAACACATGGAGTATAATTTGAGTTCCATATGTACTACAATGATGCCAACTGCAATGATGCCAAGTCAGCCAACCATCATTTCATAGAATTTCGGTGGAAATTTCATTCTACTTTCTTACTCCATCTCCATCAGTTCCGAAATGATTTTGCTTTTTATTATTGTACTTTGAAAAATAAATATAATTTAATTTAATAATTTTTATAAAAAAATTAAAAATGAATTTTATAGTATTTATAATATTATTCTCATAAAAAAATAAAAAAGAATTTTATAATATTTATAATAATATATTAATAATAAATTTTAAAATTTTATTGTATTTCTCTTTGCCGACCAAGTTACAGCTAGCTCAGTCAGGGACATTATTGTAAATTATGATGAGCTTTGAACGATTCCCTTTCGACCTTTCTTCTTCATGGTCCACTAATCGATTCTGCTTTCATAATTTGAAGGTTAATACCTTTTGACAAGAGTTGATTAGTCATTACATTAACTACTCCCCATTTCTCAAAACGGGTGAACGAAAATTTGGGGTAATGTACTATATAATTTTTTACAATTAATAGAACATACTTTCTTTGTTTCATAAAATTTTTCTCATTTTAAATAGTGTCAAGTCAATCGAGTACAACTTTGATCAAACTTTAATATCAATCTATTCATTCTAATGAAATTTTAATAATTGCTATTGATAAATCATTTGGTTATTTTATGGATAACAATTTTTAAATTTTTATTATGATAAGTAAATTGATATTAAAGTTTGATCAAAGTTGAACTTAATTAAACTGAGTTCGTAGTAACCGGGTAATATTTTATGGGACGGAGGGAGTACTACGGTTTGACTTCTTAATGTAACGTACTTTTCCATCTCATTTCATATAATGGAACGTACCCTAACGATGCTAAAAATATAACAAAAATTTCAACAATATAAGGAAAAGACTAATACCCGTTATGTTAGGAAACAATGGCCTATAATTACTATACGAAGATGAATACAAATATGAGATAGTAATAAGAAAACAATAACAAGCAAGAAACGCAGAGATTTACGTGGAAAACCCCTCAAAGCAAGAGGAGTAAAAAATCACGGGCGACGGAGAACAATCCACTATATCAATCAAGAGTACAAGGAGATGATCAATGCGAAATACAATCACACAATCTCTCAATGGTGAATACCTAGCTTGTTTCTATATCTCTCTATCAAAGGCATAAAGGAGGAACAATGACAAAATGATCTATTTATATGTCTAGGGCAAAATACAAACTGCAGCCAAAAACCAAGCCCAGCGCGTCACCTGGAACGACGCGAGGCGCCCGCCTCAAGAAGCCCAGGCGCCTGCCTGGTATTTGGCCAGAACCATGCCCACATTCGGCCAATGATGCGCCCGCCCCAGAACAAGTGTTGCGGCCGCCTCAAGGCCAGCAACAAGGCCATCCTTCTCGGCCACTCATGCGCCCACCTCACTCTAGATGGGGCGCCCGCCTCGGCCCAGAACAGCCATCCTCCTTTGTCAACAATTGAGAGTCACACCCAATAATTCTCCACCTTGACGATCAATCCCGAAACAAGCAATCTTCAAGAGAACATCTCTTTCTCCGTCGCCACGCCCCGAAGGGCATCAATGACTAGTAACACCCACTAAGTCCAAGCAATACTTGAACTTAGCAATCTGCAAAGGCTTTGTCAACATATCCGCCGGGTTGTCAACTGTATCAACTTTCTTCAGAACGACTTCACCACTTGCAATTGAAGTCCTCACAAAGTGATACTTAATATCAATGTGCTTCGTTCTCCTAGCGAAAAGAATTCCCGATTCTTTCGCCAAACAGATATAATGCGCGCTATCGCCGAAAACCTCGAGTGAGCACCTTGAACCATACCAAGTTCACGAACCAAGCCACTTGGCTTCCTTGACAGCCTCCGTTTTAGCCATATACTCAGCCTCAGCAGTAGACAACGCTGTGACTTCCTGCAATCCAGATTTCCAACTAATAGAAGAACCACCAAGACAAAACACATACCCCGTTGTAGATTTTCTGTCATCAAGGTTACCGCCCCAATGGAATCAACATGCCCAACAAAACCATCACAATTCCTACCATAGACAATGCATAAATCCAGTGCACCACACAAGTATCTAAGAATCACTGTGACAAAGATTCCAATGCTCTTTACCCGGATTCCCCATGTATCGACTTACTACGCTCACTGCTTGAGCAATATCAGGCCGAGTACAAACCATAGCATACATAATACACCCCACAACATTTGAATATGGAACACGTGACATATAGTCTTCCTCATCTTTAGACTTGGGACAATCTAAAGAAGACAACCGAAAGTGCGAAGCTAAAGGTGTACTCACAGATTTGGCATCCTTCATATTGAACCGCTTCAAGACCCTCTGTACATACTTTCCTTGAGACAAGTAAAGTAGTCCCTTTTTCCGATCTCGTTCAATTTTCATGCCAAGAATCTTCCTCGCAGCACCTAGATCTTTCATCTCAAACTCCCCTTTCAACATCAATTTCACCTGGTTGACATCATTAATATCTTTTGCAGCTACAAGCATATCATCGACATATAACACAAGATAAATTAATGAGCCATCACTATAGCCCTTCAAGTAGACACAACTATCAAAATCACTCCTAGAAAAACCATGAGTTACCATAAAACTGTCGAACCTTTTATACCATTGTCGAGGTGACTGCTTCAAACCATACAAGCATCTTTTCAACAGACAGACATGATCCTCCTTCCCCTCGACCACAAACCCTTCCGGTTGGCGCATGTAGATCTCCTCCTCAAGTTCCCCATGTAAAAACGCCGTTTCACATCTAATCGCTCAAGCTCAAGATCCTTCATCGCCACAATGCTCAACAAGGTACGAATAGATGTGTGTCTAACAACCGGTGAAAATATTTCATCAGAAGTCTATCCCTTCGACTTGGAGTGAAGCCACGAGAAACTAACCTTGCTTTATACCTTGCTTCCTCAATCCCCGAAGCTTCCTTGAACTTGTCGACCCACTTGCAGCTGACTAACTTCTTCTTTGGTGGAGGCCTCACAAGTTCCCATGTCTGATTTTTCGCAAGAGATACCATCTCTTCTTCCATAAAGCAACCAACCACATTGCAGTTAATCTTCACAAGACATAGCTTCCTTGTAGGAGGTTGATTCATGCACATTAACAGCTTTCAACAAATGACAAGGCATAAGCCACCATCTCCTCAAACCCATATCTAACAGAGGTCTTTTATCTCTCTTACCCCTACCACGATCACCGGTAGTCTCCACCTCGCACCGTAATCTCCTCCTCACGAACAGGCTGGAGCATCGGTAGAAGTGTTTCATCGTACAAGTTATCCGCAAGTTCCACCCTATCATCTCCATCTAGCTCCAATTCGTTTTCGTGTCTCTGCTCGCGTAACCATCTTTCTCATGGAGAAGTAGAGACTCATTAAATGTGACATCTCTACTCGTCAGAACTTAGATTCAACCGATCCCATAACCGAAATCCCTTCACTCCAAAAGAGTATAGCCAACAAAGACACACTTTTGGCTCTTGGCTCCAATTTGTTTACATTGTTGACATAAGCATATGCAGGACACCCAAAAATACGCAATCTCGAGTAATCTCCTGGAGAACCTGACCACATCTCCACCGGAGTCTTCATCCTAATACTAGAATTTGGAGAACGATTAGCCAAGTAAGGCCATACTAATCGCCCCGCCCAAAATTCTTACCCAAACCTCGCTTGTGACAACAAACACCGAGCCCTTTCTAACAAAGTGCGGTTCATTCTTTCAGCAACACCGTTTTGTTGTGGTTTCCCAACACAAGTTCTATGTCGACCAATACCTTCATTTTTGCAAAATTCAGTAATCTCCTTTTCGACAAACTCAAGGCCATTATCTGTTCTCAGTTTCTTTATAGGTCTACCTCTTTGTTTCTCAACCAAGGTTTTCCACTGCTTAAGATTCAAAAGCACATCATTCTTATGTTTTAAGAAATAGACAACCACCTTTCGTGAATAATCATCAACAAAAGTCAACAAGTAACGAGAACCACGCTTAGATAATTTTCTAGCACGACCCCACAAATCAGAATGAATGTAATCAAGAATACCTTTAGACGTGTGTACTCCCTTTCCGAAGCTTGCCTTTGTTTGTTTCCCAAGCACGCAGTGCTCACAAAATTCCATAGGCCCTGTCTTCTGTCCATCTAATAAACCACGCTTCGAAAGTTCAGTCATTCTCTTCAAGCCGATGTGACCTAATCTCATGTGCCACAGCTGAGTAGTCTCTTCCTCAGTCATAGATCCCTTTGCAACAGACACATCCCCAACAACCGTAGACCCAAGAAGTTCATACAATGTTCCCACCTTCTTTCCCTTCAGTGCAACCAATTCATCTTTAGTAGCCAATAGTTCACCATTAGCAATGGTGCAGCTATATCCAAGGCTATCCAAAGTACCTAAGGAAATCAGGTTTTTCTTCAAATCGTGAACGTGTCGGACGTTGTGCAACTTTATGACTACCCCATCGAACATCTTAACCATAATAGTCCCAATTCCGACAACCTTGCAAGCAGCATTGTTCCCCATCAAAACTGTTCCACCAGTAATAGTTTTATAGGAACAGAACTATACCCTGTTAGGACTAATATGATAAGAACACCCCGAGTTCAAAATCCAATTGTCACAAATTTTGGAGCCTGAATCACAAGACGTTAAGAGCATCATCACGGGGCCATCGCCATCACTAGTGTCTTCAAGCGCCACTCCAGGCCTTCACCTTGCCCTTAGCGGTTGTATCCTCTTCCCTTTTACCTCCCCGGTTTGGACAATATCTTTGAATGTGTCCCTTCTCCTTGAAGCCATGACATATCACATCTTTAAACCTTGAACTTGACTGACCAGAATTTCTTGAATTCGATCCCTTCCCTGTCTTCTTACCGCTTTTAGCAATTAAACCCTCACCTTGAGATTCAGCACTTTGGGAAGTCAAGTGCGTTTCGATAACCTCACGACTTAATAAAGCAGTCTTGATCTCTTCTAAAGCAATCTCTTCCTTGCCATACAAAACTGCCTCGCGAAAGTGCATGTATTCCAAAGGAAGAGAACAAAGCAATTTTACCGCCAATTGCTCATCATCAATCACGACATCGACATTCTTCAAGTCCATGACCAAGCCATCAAACTCATCAAGATGTTTCTCCAAGGACTCACCCGTTTTGAGTTTACACTCCTCGAGTTTCTTCAATAGTAGCAACCTGTTACTAATACTCTTAGTCATGTACAATTGCTCAAGCCTAAGCCAATGCCCTGCCACAGTCTTCTCACCCACAACCTCTCTCAATACCTCATCTTTGAGACTCAATTGTAGGAGAGATAAAGCCTTCTCGTCCATATCATCAAATTGTTCATCCGTCAGGCTTGCCGATTTCTTCGCCTTCCCAAGCAAAGCCTTGACGCAATTTTTACCCACCAAGATTGCTCGCATCTTTACTTGCCATAGCCCAAAGTTAATCTTGCGAATTAAACTTCAATCTCGTACTTCCCTGACATCTTCAATCAATCAAGCAATATAGGACCCTTCTCAACCTGGCTCTGATACCAATTGTTAGGAAACAATGGCCTATAATTACTATACGAAGATGAACACAAATATGAGATAGTAATAAGAAAACAATAACAAGCAAGAAACACAGAGATTTACGTGAAAAACCCCTCAAAGCAAGAGGAGTAAAAAACCACGGGCGACGGAGAACAATCCACTATATCAATCAAGAGTACAAGGAGATGATCAATGCGAAATACAATCTCACAATCTCTCAATGGTGAATACCTAGCTTGTTTCTATATCTCTCTATCAAAGGCATAAAGGAGGAACAATGACAAAGGATCTATTTATATGTCTAGGGCAAAATACAAACTGCAGCCAAAAACCAAGCCTAGCCCGTCACCTGGAACGACGCGAGGCGCCCGCCTCAAGAAGCCCAGGCGCCCGCCTGGTATTTGGCCAGAACCATGCCCACATTTGGCCAATGATGCGCCCGCCCCAGAACAATTGATGCGGCCGCCTCAAGACCAGCAACAAGGCCATCCTTCTCGGCCACTCATGCGTCCGCCTCACTCCAGATGGGGCGCCCGCCTCGGCCCAGAACAGTCATCCTCCTTTGTCAACAATTGAGAGTCACACCCAACACGTTACATACATTTAACAGTTGTGAGTATATTTAATGGATTTAGTAGTCTTCTTCCACCTCCACATTGTTATTTTATTTGACCAGTTGGTTCACTCCGTTAATAAAAGTTAACGTCATCCAACTTTGTTACCTTTTTTGAAGTGAGACTAAAAAATACGTTACATTATGTTGTCAATTCGTAGTACAGTACCTCTTATGTAATTGAGTGTATAGTACGTTCCATGATTCTGCAATTATTCCTTCTCAAAACCTTCTCATATTTTACTCCAACGTTCTCTACCGCTTTAGTTTTTACGGTCAATTCAATAAATTATAACCAATATTTTTTGAAAATTTATTAATTGACCACATACAAATTCTTCTTTTTTTATGTTTTTAGCAGAAAACCATAAACAATTCTAAAATTTTTACTAACTGTCTTCCTAATAGTGAATTAATCACGGGTTTTAAATCTGTATAAGATGATTAACTTCTCACAAAATTATTATTATAATTTATTTGAATTGATCATAAAAGTGAAAATAGACTAATTGAAGTGAGACAATTTTTTTTTTTTTTTGCGATGTATAAGTAAATTTCTAGGGTCAATTTGGTTGGACTATAAAAAAATATTTATAAAATTTTAATTAGGAAGAGTTTATTTTACTTATCAACTTCATTTTCTAATTAAAATTTTAATTAATAATAGTTATGACAAAATTTTCCTTGAAAATACTAATCTTATTTAATACCGAGTGGAGTATTTTTAAGAGTAAACAAATCTCATTAATGTATTTTTAACTTAATTTTGCATCTATTTTATGCCAAAATCTTGCAAAAAAAACTAGTTTTTTCGTAATATAAGAAAAAAACTAGTTTTAAAGCACTAAGTCTAACTAATAAGAGTGATGAACTGTTCTGAAAACTAATTTTTTTTATAACATTTTGAAAAAAAAAATTAGTTTTTTACAAAAGTTACTCCTATTTTATAACTTCATTTTTTTAATCTTTCCATTGTCCATAGTAGATAAAAACTACATGTGATTCGTTATCTTTCATTCAATTTCTAACGAAGAAACTATAAAGTAATTGACTTAATATTAGTAATAAACTATAAAGTAATTGACTTAGGGTCCGCTCCCGAGTTTGATTTTGCTGGGAAAGTGAAGAAAAATGGAGGAAATGGGAGCTCATTTCCTCCATGGCCATGCTCCTGAGTTTTTTGAGCGAGGAAAGGAAAGGAAATGGACGCCTCATTTCCTTCTCTTTCAATCACCCCGTGAGAGAGCGGATTGAGAGGAAATGAATGTTAACGCCATTTCCTCCCCCTCCCTTCCCTTCCCCTCCCT
This sequence comes from Adenophora triphylla var. japonica, assembly GCA_022495995.1. NCBI lineage: Eukaryota > Viridiplantae > Streptophyta > Magnoliopsida > Asterales > Campanulaceae > Adenophora > Adenophora triphylla. The sequence continues at coordinate 141,465 of JAFEMH010001864.1, read as the reverse complement.
TCACTTCACTTCACTTTCTTTCCTCGCAGTTAAAAACTCGGGAGCGGACCCTTAATATTTATAATCTACTATAGAAAACTATTTAATTAGTGAATCACCAATCAGTTTAAGATAATGTAATAAATATAATAAAATTTCTAACATAATACTCCCTCCGTCCCAGATCAAGAGTCTACTTTCCCTTTTGGTCCGTTCCAGACCAAGAGTCCCTTTCCTTAAATGGCAAGTTTTTAAATATATTTATGCCCTTATAATTTAATATATTTACAAAAAAATCATTCATTATACCCTTATAAAGTTAACATATTTACAAAAAAATCAATCATTAACTTACTATTCCTCCCACTCATTCTCTCCTATTAAAAAATCAATCATTAACTACTATTTCATATCTCATATTACAAAAAAATCATTCATTATACTCTTATAAAGTTAACATATTTACAAAAAAATCAATCATTAACTACTATTCCCTATCCCACATTTAACTTTTATTCATTTTTTAAAAACTTTCTTAAGAAGCGTGAAATCCCCCCGAGGACCCTTGATCTGGGACGGAGGGAGTACTATTTAATTTCTTAATATGCAATAATATTATGAGTTGATCTTATAAAAAATGCGTTTTTTCTAAGATTAAATTAGAAAAAATCATTATTAACACTTAATAATACATGCACTGACACTATTCACACTGACATTTGTTTACACTAACACTGACGCCTTTTAACACTAACACTAACATTTTTTTACACTGATTCTTAATAATACATGCAATGACATTCACTACACTGGCTTGACACTCTTTACACTGACACTTTGTTAAACTAACACTGATACTATTTTACACTAATGCTAATACTTAATAATAAATGCACCGACACTCTTTACACTGTTACTTTGTTACACTAACACTGACACTTTTTTAGACTGACACTTAATAATACATACTCTGGCACTTAAAATTAAAGTTATAAAAATGCGGGACATCCCGTTCCATCTCCCCTCGTCCCGACTTGACCCGCATTCCAAACGAGATGTTTCAAATATGCCCAATTTTATATGGGATTAAAATATAATATCCTATCCCGTCTCATTGTTGGGACGGAATGATATCAAATTGACGGCTTTATCCATGACCCATCCTGTACAATTGGTTTTTACTAAATATCCTACAATTCATTGAAATCCAAGATATAGTACATTGTATTGTATAAGTTGATAATTATTTCAAAATATTTTATAGTACATTGCATTTAAAAAAAACAATTGTAAAAATGAATTACATTTTGATCACTAATTCTAGACCCATCAGATAAAGGCATTAATGATGATCATATTGGATTATTATTTTCAAACACGATCTACAGCTAAGTTTCCCACATATATACGACTTCTTTGATAAAATTAATATACAATATATTACACGTGAAAATCAGTGAATCATTGCTCCCATGTTATCCATTTCTTTCCTAGATTATCAAATATGAAACTCCCATATTTATGTTCAATCCCTAGCTCTGTGTTATCCCTAACTCAAGAGAAAAAAAAAGAAGAAGCTTTCTTCATAGCAATATAGATGGTTTCCAATTCAACCGACGATGACGAAGAAGGTCATCAACATGCCATTAGAATTTTAGAAGTGAAAAAAGATCGAGTAGCAAGTATGCAACAAAAACTGTCTGATTCCCCCAAGCTACTAAGCAAATCGGCTGGACACAGCAATTGTTGCATATTTCGGGTTCCACAAAGTCTGGTCGATATCAATGGCAAATCTTATCAACCTCACATTGTCTCAATCGGTCCATACCACCATGGTGAGCCTCAACTCAAGATGATCGAGGAGCACAAGTGGAGATTCCTCGGCTTGTTATTAAACCGAGTCCAAACCATCGGTCTAGGGTTGGAAGACTCACTACCAGAAACAGGTCATTTAGCGACGGAAAAAACAGCGACGGACAGATTCCGTCGCTATTTAGCGACGGAATATAGTATTTAGCGTCGGAATTATTTTGGCGTCAAATTTAGCGACGGAATTTAATTCCGCCGCTAAATTCGCGCTAAAAGAATATTCCTCGAATATTCGTTTATTTCCGCCACTAATTTGGCGGTTGATTTACCGACGGAAAATTCCGCCGCTAAATCTTTAGCAGGCAGAATTATTCGCCGTGAAATTAAATGGTTTTTTTTTTTAATAAACACCGACGGAATATTTCCGCCGCTGATAATTTAATAATTTTTTATTTATCAGCGACGGAAATATTCCGTCGGTGTTTAATAAAAAAAAAAAAATTCACCTTCTTTCTTTCTCAATTATTGTTGCAAGGACTGGTAAAAAACAAAAAAAAACAAAACACTGGTAAACGAAAATGCTAGTACAATCAACCCTTAACTTGCGCCTTTTGTAAGTTTGTGTACAAGAATCTTTTTTCCTTTTGTCGAAAAATAAATAATACTCCTCCCGTCCCAATAATAGCTTCACACAGAAGACAATGTACCAAAGACCATTCATGAGGGGCAAATTATACATCCATTTCTGGTCGACTTCCCAGATTCCTTGACTTCCGAGCAATGCAAGGCCACTAGAGGGTGTCTGCCTCCTAAGCCTTCATCGCAGAAGACAGGATATGGAGCTTGATGAGTGCGAGGAGACAACCCTTCACGATGTCAACATTGAAGCTTACGATGTAGATGATGACATGCACGGTGGTGGGGCCGAGAGAGTGCAGTGTGCTCAGCAGTAATGATGTGGGTCTTTATTTTTACGGATATCTTAATTAGTTATGACTTATGAGACAATAATCTCCAAAGTGTTGTCTAATAGTTGGTTAGTTCAGTAGTTTTGGACTAATCTTGTTTTTGTTTTATTTTGGATAAAAATTTTAAAATTGTATGCAATTTACCAATTTGGGAATAGCTACAAGAACCCTCGCAATTCTTATATCCCCAACCCCTCACACCCCTAAACCCTGAAACCCCTAAAATCCTGAAACCAGAATCCTGAGATCCTAAAATCCTAAAGCCCTAAAACCCAAATCCTAAAATCCACTGGCCACTCCCCTAGATACCCTGAAACCACTAAATCCTAAAACCCTAAACCCTAAACCTAGAACCCTAACCCCTAACCCCTAACCCCTAACCCCTAAGCCACCCTGACCCTAGAGCCTAAACCTATAAACCCTAAATTACCTAAAATCCTAAGTAAACCTACCACTAAAATTATGACCCCTAACCCCTAAGCCCCTAAAAATCCTAGACCCTAAATCCCTAAAACCACTAAACCCTAAACCTAACCATGAGCCCCTAACCCCTAAAACCTACAGACCCTAAACCACTAAGCCACTAACCCCTAAATTCCTAGGCCCCAAGTCCAACCTAAGCCCACTGAGAATCCTGAAAGTCCCATGGAATCCTAAACCCTGGGACCCTAAGGGCATCAGGGGTATAGGTATAGTGTAGGCGCAGTAGTGGGCGGGCATGGGGGTGAGGGCATGGGGCGTAGGCGTCAGCGTAGGGCATATTCAGGTGAAGGCATGGGCATAGAGGCGTGCAGGGCATCAGGTGTATAGGGCATAGCATCTTGTATAAGGCATGGGCATAGGGGCATCAGGGCATAGGGTGTCAGGGCATAGGGTGTAGGCGTGTAGGGGTGTAGGTGTATAGGCGTGGGGGCCATGTTCCATGGGCGTGGGCGTGGCGGGCGCTAGAGGGAGGCATATAGGGTGTGGGGTCATGTGGGCATGGGTGTAGGTGTTGTGTTATAGGCTGGGCGCGTAGGATATGTGGGCGTGGGTGTAGGGTGTAGGGCGCATGTTGCGTGAGGGCGTCAGGGCGTCAGGGCGTCGGCGTGGGTGTAGGGCATCAGAGGCGTCGAGGCGTGGGTATAGGGGCAGTAGGGTATAGGGCATAGGGCATATTGCCAGTGGCCAGCATCAAGGCATAGGGCATGGGCATAGGGCATCAGGGCA